>PVHY01023014.1:0-21583 GCA_004024945.1 Uropsilus gracilis | reverse complement strand
GTTACCAGCGCCTTTGTTCTACTGAAATCGGGTCCAAAGGAGGCAAAAGCTACCAACCAACAAGCCACATTTAAAACGTGGCTTCTGTCACCCAGGTTCCCTCGGTTTTTTACAACCTGTTTTGTACAACCTGCGTGTAGAGTTGCCACTCAAATGCAATTTAACAACAGGGTTCATTGACAAGGGAATTCAACAGGGAAAACAAAAAGTCCTCTCTGCCACAAGTGGCCAGTTATCTTACCCCAGTCACCATGTTCAGTCCCAAAGGTCCCAAAGACACATGTCCAAGATGGTGCCCTTTGCCCCTCCAGACCTGAGGCAGCCACCATGCAAAGTCCAGTCTTTCTCCAGGGTCTTCTCTTGGCTGCTTCTCTTTCCAGCTTGCTGAGCTGCTCCGCTTCCCCAAGGGCCTTTAAACTGCTTCAACAAATTCTGATGCCACTTCCAGCTCAATCTTCCAGAGGCTTCTGCCAAGCCTGGTCACTCGGGCTACCCTTTACCCGCCTGCCTTTCTCATGTCTCTCCTCTCCCCAAAAGTCTCTTATTTCTAGTCTCTGCTCCTTGCCCTTTTATCACCCTCTAGGTGATGCATTCTCTCCTCCAGGGTCCACACCTAGAATCTGTAACAACGTAAAAGCACCCTTCTTGTTTAGGCCTCCTTTACCTCTATGTTTTTCAGACACAGATGATGGCATCAATGCCTAAATTTTAATACTGCCCATATTGGGGTTCTAGCTTCAATACTGCCAATATTGGGGTCCCAGCTTCACTACTAGGCCTAATAGGCTTGGGTTTGGCTCACAAGCTGACGTTCATACACGTGCAACAAACAACTAGGAAACTGTCTTCCCCAGATGACAGTTTTACTGCCCAGATTACTGCCCAGTGTGGATACTCTGGTTTTCCTACACTGGTCTTGGAGACCTGCTTAATTCCAAATCCACCCTGACTCTTGTGAAACCCAAGTGATACTAACAGACTAAACTAACTGCTCACCCATGAGACATGTGAATTCTGAGTTCCTAATATTGATTTTCACCCACTACCTAAAGGAGGCTATTTTCTTTTCTTTCTTTTTTAAAAATTTTTATCCAATATCGATCATCTTTGGCCAATTATTTTCCCACTGGGGGATGGCTCTCTCATCAATAATGCACCCATATACTGACACCCTGCTTCCTCCCTTTCCTCATTCCCCACTCTGATTTCTCCAGCTCCTTTCTTGCTGCTAGTCATAGATCAGTGCTTGCCCACTGGCCTCATCTTTTATCTTTCTTTTCTCTTGGAACACAGTCCTTTTCCTGTGCTCCTGGAACACAGCAAAGCAGCTTGTTCACATCTCAAGGACTAACTTTGAGGCAGGTAGCCAGGAGGAGCAAGTAGGGAATCTTTTGTAGGGCAGGTGTGTGGTGTGGTTCTCCGAGCGCACTGTGGTTTAAGAGACTGTTTCCTTTTCTCCAGACCAGTGTGGTCACTGGGTTCCATGCAAGAGGCTATTTTAATGCTATAGTTTATTATAAAACCCTATGTGATTTTAAAAAAAAAAACAATGTAATATCTGACAAGTTAGTTCTGGGAAATTATCTCTATACAAAGACCTAAAATTTAACAGGTCATAGAAAACAACACATTTTTTGGTCAGTCATAAGTGAATTTTACACCTCCATTAAAAATTATATGGTATGAACAGCTGGGAATTTTCTCAGGAGCTGAGAATATTTGATTTATCAACATGTGTGGTGGTTATCAGGATGCTCATATTATGCAAAATTCTTTAAGTTGTATATTAATATAGTTTTCTATATTTATAGGGTTTAAAGTTATATAAAACTATTAGCAATAGGAAAAGAGCTAAAGTATCTGAAATGGAAGTTAGAACAGTTATGTACTCCTAAAAACAAGCATGAATACTAAGTCACATGTAAAAATCATCTTTCTTTTCAAATATTTACATGAACATCAAGTAATCATGACTCACTAAATACTTATACACAGAATACATTTGTTCATTATTAGAATATTTTACTATTTAAATTAGAATCAACAAATGAGCATTATTTAAATGTGAGAGTGTTTGCACTGGTATTTTATATATTACTGTAATTGTTCATTTTCTGCATTGAAACCATCTGTGACACAAGGTGATTTGTAGGCCAGGCATGATGGCACATGCCTGTAAGCAGCAGCCTAGGAAGCTGCGGCAGGGACCAGGGATAGCGATTCAAGTCACGCTTGGGGCAACATAGAGAGACCTAGTTCCAAAAAAATAGCTGGGTGTGGTTGTGCGCGCCTGTCATCCCAGCTACCTGGAAAGCTGAGGCTGGGGATTGCTTGATTCTGTGGTACCCTAGGCAATGTGAGTCTGTGGTTCCACAGGCAAAAATAGGGAAACCTAGTCTCAAAAAACAAAAAAACAAAAAAAACACAAGGTGATTTTTAAAGTGGTAGAAAGACATCAGAAAGTTTGTTCTGTTGCCCCAGACCTTTATTGTTCTAGGGGATGACATTCATTAAGACAACATCACCTTATAAAGACATGTCATATAAAGCAAACTCCACCATGTAAAATGATCCACTACATCCATATGATAACTTCATTTTAGCAATGACCAACTATCAAAGTTAACATTGAAAATATATTGTATATAATTTATTTTTAAAAAGAAAGCACGTAATATGCCAATATTCTACTATGTAATCTTGGCCTTTTACAGAACCCTAAAGATGACCTGTAAAGGTTAACAATCACCCAAAAAGTTTCTGATTTAAATCTGGTACTGATTTGATAAACAGTTTGGGGACATGAAACAAAAAATAATTCAGAAAAGAAGAATACTTTCTTTTCTCATTTGGAAAAGAATAAGAAACCACTTATTTCTGTATAATGATTCTAATTACATCCAGAATGTACAATGTCATATCAAGTGCCCCCAGATTAATGTAAAAATGGATGGAAATTAGAAACAGTACACAGTTCTCTAACATTCGCAACAACTGCTACTTCAAGTTTGGGAAACTGACAAGAGCAAATGCCAATCAAATAAATAACCTGTATTTAGATAACCCAGGTAATAGTCCGGTGGGAGAGTTTTTGAAAAAGAAATTATTATTTCAATGCCAAGTCACGCTTACAGCTTTGAACAAGGAGCAAAACATGGGCATGTTTCTCAAATGGATTTCACAGCTTCTGTGCAGAAGCCGGAGGGGATGGCTTAGTTTTTTAAGCCTCAGATTTGAAATACCTAGACTCCCCACAACTACAACGTTAAATCCTCTGTGGAACCATAGCTTCAAATGCTATCAGGAGAGACTCAACTCTTCATCCTTCTGAGACTGATAAATTGAAAGGCATGAAGTTTAGAGGAAATGGAGGGAAGCCTGCAGCCTCCTGCACCTCCTCCCATCTTCCCCCACACAGGAAGGTTCTATTTGTAACATCTTTTAAGGTTTCATTGGAGGTTGTCTCCTTGGTAAGACTTGAGGAGGGAGGGAGTTTTTAAAACATTCAAAAATCTTGCCATGGACCATCTTTATAAACATTTAAACCATATTTCAGCTCAAAATTGAGGGAAAGCATAATTTAAAACTTGACTGTGTAATACAGTCAAGGAAATTCTAAGTACTTACTTTAACTGCATCACTGTTATCTGGGCAATTCTAAATTGTCCCTGTGGCAATTTCTGGATCTCAAATTGATTTCTTTTTACTACTTCTGTGTTTCTGGGCTCTTTCCTGATAGTAGTTGATGGCTACTTATTAATAGTCAATTAAACAATAGAATTGTATTTCATTTGCACAGTTTTCTACCATTCTCTTGCATCTCTACCTCATTGACAAAATTTTCTAAGATAGGCAAGAAGAGTATTTATTCTTGTATTTCACAGATGAAGCAAATGTGGTTTCGGAAGATTACTTGCATTAACCACAGCTGATAATTTTTAAATCCCTCAATTTTTAAACCCAGGTCTTAAGAATCCTCCTGAAGGATTGCTAGTTATAAGTTAATTCTATTCAGGATCATAAACATTTTGCCAAAGAAAATCATACAATGCTTTCTAGAAGGAAATAAAAGTACTTTATAACTAACCCTCTTGCTTCATCAATAATGTTACATATTTCTGCTGTAATATACAATTAATCATCTAAAAAAGATGAAAAATTACATAGGCTGCTGGGAAAACTGTAGGACTTTTTTTTTTGAAAGGTCCCTGACTGATGAACAGATATCTCGTTTCATTTAGATTTATCTTAAAAGAAAACATAGGCTGCAGTTTTCTGTAGACCCAAGTGAAAAACTAAGTGAGAGAGTAGCATGAGGTAACTTCCAGTAATAAAACTCAACACTATCCCCCAAGGGATAGCCAGACTAATTCAGCATGTTTTAGACATAGCTGCAGGGATGACTTTAAATGTAGGCTAACTGAAAAGCAAATGCACTGGTTAATTCAATAGATGCTATAAAGGCTCCAAATAAGCTAAATTCCTATGAGATGGAATACTCATTATTTTCAATACAAACACTTTCAAGAAGGCTGAGTGTTCAAGACCTTTGCTCAGATATCCCACTATCATATGATTTAGCTGTTTTTCTCCAACCAACAGATTAGGTGAACTTTGTTGATAGGAATTTCGATATCAAGCAGGGAGAGGAATTTTGGAGATAAGAACGGACTTAGGAAGTTACAGAGTTCAGGCTCCTCAGCCAGAAACGCAAACACTCTTAAGAAGGAAGCGGCTCAGAGAGCAAGGGGCACCGAGTCCCGTTTCTTCTATCTTGTATAGCAGTTTCTGCTAAGGGCATGTCTTGACTGCTTAGGTTGTTTCAAAAATAACAAAGCTCAGTT
The DNA here is from genome assembly GCA_004024945.1 of Uropsilus gracilis. Taxonomy (NCBI): domain Eukaryota; kingdom Metazoa; phylum Chordata; class Mammalia; order Eulipotyphla; family Talpidae; genus Uropsilus; species Uropsilus gracilis. The sequence goes on along the minus strand of PVHY01023014.1, from coordinate 16,739 downwards.
CAGGTGCTAAGAAAAATCAATTCAGAGGACAATGCATGTTTACCTTGCTTTCTTAGCCTGCCTCACAGCTCCTTCAAATTAACCTGATTATGCCAGTACAAATGACTTGGCTCTTCCTCCAAAATCCCATAGTAGAAATTTACAAACATTTCGCTTTAATTACACTTACCTTTTAAATAGCACTTCCCCGGCTTTGTAAAGCCATCTTGTGCTGATTAAATAGTTTATTTAATGTCTTGAACAAAAGAGCCTCAAAAATTTAGCAAGTCTCACAACGCCAAGTTAATCTTTTTTTTTTTTTTTAATCTGGGTAGATTTATAGATGATTTTAAAATTATCTGATGATGTGGCTTCCTTGGCAACAGACAGCATCCCGGAGTCCTGAAGGGATTAAAGCTTGCCCATCTGCCCAGACCATCCGACTATCAAAATGAGCAGCCTCTATCATGCATAGAAAGTCCCCATCTCACATTCTATTCTTGGTGCCTAGCGCAGGTAAATTTTCAAAAAGGAAAGGAGACAGCATTCTGGCCTCAGGGGGTAGGAAGATGCACTTTAGTGAGCTGTGCGGCCCCTTCATTTCTGCTACCCCAGAGTTTCCCCTTTTCTTCCAGCCAGGAAGGGGGTTTATCAAGAAGAGGACGTCCTACAAAAAGCTGCGGTGGAAAAGGCTAACACGAATCAGATCGTCAGTCAGCCTGCTTCACTTGGGGATACCTAGATGGCTGGAGCCAGGGATCCCAAGGGTTTGGCCAACTTCAAGTTCAATCTTGTTCACTTTCTAAAATAAAACAATGTGCGATGCAGAATGGACAGAGATACTGTTAAGTTTCCATGCGGTGATTCTCAAGGATAAACCCCCGAAATCTATGTTACAATGCAAAGTGATTTGTTTTTTGTGCAATTTTACTTGAAAAATGGTCTTCTCGCCAGTTTTACTTCTAGATATGCACGAAGCCTAGAAACAGAGACCTGTCCGCAAAGCGAGGCAGGGTCCGAGCACTTCGGTTGGTGGAGACATGGACAAAGCAACTTCGAATGGAAAAAGGAGGGTCGGGTCGGGGGGAGTAAATATCTGGGATTACAATGCTGTGAAATTTATATATAAATATATAAATTAAATTTTTTAAATTTTTTAAAAATTAAAAAAAAGAAAAAGCAGTCAATGAAACCAAATCGCTGACAGCGGTCACTCGAGGTTCCTGGGGTCGTGCGGCCCACGGTTGAATAATTTCATACTAACTTTCTAATATGAAGCGTACAACTGGGAAGGAGCGGGCACGGCTGGTTAATGACAAACCCGGGGTGCAAAGCTGCGCCCTGCACAGAGAGGACGCGCAAGACCCACCCACCCACCTCGCCCGCCCCGGAGGAGCGAGTCTCGCGAGAGCACCAGGAGCGCCCCACGGCGGTGGGCGTGACCTGTAAGGGGCGAGGTCGAGGGGCGGGGCCGGGGAGGGGCCGGATCAGGAGCGGGGGTGGGGCCGGGTCGAGGGGCGGGGCCGGGGCGGGGCCGGGGCGGGGCTCGCGGAAGCGGGGCGCCGCCATGGCGCCGGCGTCCACCCTCGTACTGCTCGCGCCCCTCCTGCTCGGCCCGGCCCTCCCGAGCGCCGCCGGCCCGCTGCCGCTGGTCCTCAACACCTGGCCGTTTAAGAACGCTACCCACGCAGGTGCGCCGCGGGGGCCGAGGCCGCGCTGGCGGCGGGGTGCGGGGCGGCACGGCGTGAGCCTTGGGAAGCGGGCGCCGGGCCTTCCGGGGCCGCTGCGGCCTCTGGCTGTGCGCTTTGCTCCTGCCTCTCGCGGCTGCATTATAGGGCCGCAGCACGGCGCGGGGATGCTTCCCCTGCTGCCGCCCTGCACCCTGGGGGCCTGTCTGCTGGGAATCCTCGGGCCCCCACGGGGCCCCTGTCTTCTGCCTGACAGCCAGTCTTCACAGCCGTCGCCCAGCTACCTCCCCCGCGCTCCCATCCAAAAGCTCACTCTCCAGTATCTTGTATTCTGGCTCTGCAAAGGACTAATGTTTCCCCCAAAGCATAATCTTTTTACACATAGCCCCCCAAATACATCCCCTACCTGCTGACTTGTATGTTTGTGTAGACACACACATGCACACACATGCACACTGCTGTCTGCCTATCCAGTGCTCTGATCTAAACCACTATCTTGTAATCCAGCTCTGCCAATGACTGTTTCCCCCAAAGCAGACTCTTTTTACACATACCCCCACCACGCACACACACACACACACACACACTCTACCTGCTGACATGTGTTTGCATATACACATATTCACACGCACCCCCCTACCTGCTGACATGTGTGTTTACATACACACACATGCACAGATACATACCCTACCTGCTGATGTATGTTTGCACACACACTCCCGTCTACCTCTCTAGTGCTCTGATCTAAACCCTCATGTCTCTCCAGTATCTTGTATTCCAGGTCTGCAGATGATTATGTTTCCCCCAAAGCAGCTTTTTACACATACCCCCGACCATGCACAAATACATATACTCTACCTGCTGACATGTGTGTTTGCATACACACATTCACACACGTACCCTACCTACTGATATGCGTTTGCAGAGACACACATACACACACATACACAACTGACATGTGTTTGCATACATACACTCATATTTACCTCTCCAGTGCTCTGATCCAAACCCTCCAGTATCTTGTAATTCTGCTCTGCAATTGACTGTTTCCCCCAAAGCAGACTCTTTTTACACATACCCCCACCACACTCACGTACACACACTCTACCTGCTGACATGTGTGTTTGCACATACATTCACATGCACACATGCACATATCCTAGCTGCTGGCATATGTCTGCATACACACACGTACACCCTCCCATCTACTTCTCCAGTGCTTTCATCTAAATCTTCATGTCTCTCCAGTATCTTGATTTCCAGGTCTGCAAATGACTGTTTTCCCAAAGCAGACTCTTTATACACATACCTTCCACCACACACACCCTACCTGCTGATATGTGTGTTTGCATAAACACACACATGCACACATATACACAGCCTACCTGCTGATGTGTGTTTGCAAACACACACTCCCATCTACCTCTCCATTGCTCTATTCTAAGCCTTCACATCTCTCCAATATCTTGTATTCCAGGTCTGCAAATGACTGTTTCCTCCAAAGCAGACTCTTTTTACACATAACCCCCACCACACACACACACACACTCCCCCTACCTGCTGACATGCTTGTTTGCCACCAGGAATGGTACGGTCTTGCCTGTATGTTGACACTGATGCAGAGTTTCTTGAAAATACCAGTATCTGGGCATCCACTCAGAAATTTTTATTGGAACCAGGACATCCAATTCTTTAAAAGCTCCTTAAGTGATTTTAGTTTTGCAGTCTGTATTGCGAACCACCAACCTAGAATCACTTCTTCCAAGAAGTCTTCTTTGATTTATTGCCCTTATACCTAATCTGTCAAGTGCTGTTTTCTGTTCTCTGGTATTAGTCTGTTCATACCATCTCTCTTAACATTTCTCAAGGTGTGTATATTTCTTATTATCAGAATAATTCAGGCCTCGTCTCCTCTATGTGAAGCTAATAAAACATTCTGGGGGCAGAATTGGCCCCAGATTTTGGTGTAACTCATGCTGTATGTTGCCATCAACACATGCGATTCAGAAAAAATAAGACTGAAAAAAATTTCCCAGAGATAATGAGAGGAGGGAAGGAGGGGCAGTGGAATTATATAAACCATGGCATTTGGGAAGGGAACTGGCTGACAGATACTTTCAGGCCTGCATGTCTGGTAGTCATACTTACATTGTTTACTGTTAGCATCTATCCCTCCTGGGATCTAGGGATTTTAGTAAAGGAATTGGCTACTAAGGATGTTTCCTCCTTTTCAAGGTAGAGGGTTACACACAACCTAGTAGGGACTTCACCACTGGACCCAAACTGTCTCCTTTTGAGTCCTAGCTCTGCTGCCTGCCAGCTGTGTGACTTTCAACAGTAACTTGCTGTCTCTGGGTCCATTTCTCCCTGTTTAAAAGGAGGATCGTCATTGTCCAGAACTTACCTGAAAAACTATTATGATGCCTAAATGTATTAGTCCATATAAAGCCCAGGTTGCAATTACTTCTAGTGGTAGATGTTGCCCCAATAAAGTCTTAGTTATACATAATTTTAATAATCTAAGAAAGCAGAAGAAACTTTATGACTTAATGATTTATGATTTAATGAATATTGAAATCTTTCATTACATTTATTTGAAGCATCATAATTGAAGCAGAGTGTTTTCTCACACTTACAAAATTGTTAGGAAAAAATGGGGAAAAAAAAAAGCCTTCATTTTGCATCGGTAGCCAAAGTTGTTGAATTCTTATCAGTAAATACTGCATTATATAATTTTGTCTGTATCAGTCTGACTCCTTTGTACCACTTGATACATTAATTTATTTAAAATTCAGGTGACTGTTAAGTCAGCAAACAAAACTTTCAGTTTCAATTCTCTAAACGTTTTGTTGCACTTGGCATTGGAAAACCAGATCTGTCAACCTGTACTGTTGGGATTTGATTGACAGCCTGGCAGACCTTAGTATCTGGAGGGTCCCCTGTGGATGCGGTGGAGCGTGGCTGTGCCACTTGTGAGAGGGAGCAGTGTGACGGCACAGTTGGCTTTGGAGGAAGTCCTGATGAACTGGGAGAAACCACCCTGGATGCCATGATTATGGACGGGTAAGGATGACATTGGGGCACATTGTTCTCTTCCCTTCTGAGTTACACTTGGAGTTGATTGGTCTTTGCTGAGAGTGCAAGGAACAAATGCATGTCACAGGTCAAAACCCCTACCTGATTGTGCTGGGCTTGTCTAAAAACAAGGAACTTCTTTTTTTGATTAAAAAAAAGTCATAAAAAAGTCATAGTAATAGAAGTATCCCTGGGAAGTAGATTGTTTCCTTAAAAATAGGAGACCCCCTCCCCAAGCTATAAAAATTGGTCACTGACCTGGTAAAAATAATCATTTTTCTGCCAGCTACACATAATGTGGTTTGCCTGACAGGAAGCTCTTAAAAACCCCTTTCAAAAGCCATGTTTGGAATGAGCCAGGTGAAAGTGAGAATGTCCAATTGGTTCCTTGATGTGTCCGATTGAGGGAATTTGTATGACTCTACGTATGTATGTATTGTCACGTCTACGTTAAGATGGCACAGTTGAGCCTACAAAAACATTACTGCTGGGAATAAGGTGACATTTTTTTTTATCTGAACCTGTGAAAATCCCTCAGTACATCTTCCTACATTTTTTTCTTGCAGGACTACTATGAACGTTGGAGCAGTAGGAGGTCTTAGACGAATTAAAAATGCTATCGGTGTGGCACGGAAAGTACTGGAACATACAACACATACACTCTTAGTTGGAGAATCAGGTATATTTTAACCCTGCTGAATTGCTGAATATTACCTCGTGTTTTGTCTCTATTCTTGACTGTGGAAAAAAGGACTCATTATAACGAAGTGAACCTCACTTAAAATTCAGGCTGTTTTACTACTTCTAAATCTTACTTGTTCACCTTTAAAATAGGATTAAGTAATGCCTTCATTATGTAGAGTGGGGTCCTTGCTGTACTGAAACAGGAAACAGCGTCATTTCTCTTCCTGTGTTTCACTGTGACTAGATTGCACTATAACTGCATTACACTGTTCATGTAACTTTATTACAGTTATGGGTATGAGACCCAAGGAGTATTATTAACATAAGAGCAGAAACACAAATAAATGAGAACTGCAGGGATTTAGCTTTTTTGCTTGAATGCTTGTCAGTGGTACTTACTTGAACTCCTATGTGCTAGTGAACATCTACTAAACAACCCTCAATTTTCTTGGAAACTTCCCAGTGAGCAAAAGGCTTTGTATATAAATATATGTTTATAAATATATATATATATTACATATATTCTCCTACCACCTTATCACTCAAGAACCATCATCTTCATCTTTTGTGTCCATCCCACCCCCAGATTTCTCCCCTCCTCTCATACTCTATGCTTCAGTTCTGCTGACAGTTTTAAATTTTTCTTGTCCACTTGTTTGTTTGTTTTCCCCGTATCTCTCATATAAGTGAGACCATCCCATATATCTCTTTTTCTTTCTGGCATATTTCCACTACCATGATTCCTTCTAGCTCCATCCACATTGCCACAAATGACATAAATTTGTCTTTTTTTTTTTTTTGATTGATGATTAATATTCCACTATATACATAACTTTCTGACCCATTCGTCTATTTGGGGGTATTTGGGTTGCTTCTATATCCTGAATATTGTAAATAGTGCTGTGATAAACACCTGAGTACAGGTGTCCTTTTGAATTTAGAGTTTTTGGAATCTAATGTGGGATTGTTGTATTGAAATAAAAGGAAAAAAAAAAACCCTCAACATTACTAATAATCAGGGAATGAATGCAAATCAAAACCACAATGAGATACCACCTCACACCAGTAAGAATGGCCCACATCAAAAAAATGGGTAACAACAAAACAGCAAGTGCTGGTATGGATGTGAAGAGAAAAGGACATTCGTACACTGCTGGTGGGAATGCAAACTGGTTCAGCCACTATGGAAAGCTGTGGGGGGGACCCTCAAACTACTGAAAAAGGAATGCTTTTTTTTTTTATAAAGTGAAAGAAGGGAAGTTGTGGAGGGTGGGGGGGGGGAGGAAAACTCTCCTAGTGCAAGTCCCTGGGGTCTTAAGCAGATCACTTTTAGGGAGATTGTGTAGAAGCACATGATCTAGAAACTACTATCTTTAAAACTGTTCGTGTCTGAATGTTCCTTGCAAAGTCTTAGTGTACCTTCATGTACACCCCGCTTAAAGACTTCTTACCTGGAACTCTTTCTGCACATATGTTCTGTTTGCAAGATAATGCTTAACTTCCATTTCCCTTTCCTTTCCTCTCTAGCCACCAAGTTCGCTGAAAGCATGGGGTTCGTCAATGAGGATTTATCCACCAACGCTTCTCGAACGCTTCATTCAGACTGGCTTGCTCGGAATTGCCAGCCCAATTACTGGAGGGTACGGCTGCCTACTTTCAGAAAGCTAATTACTAGAAAATACCAGTTGTATCTCTTGCTTTCTGCTCTCTCCTTAATGCTTAGCATCCTGGTTCACAACCTGCTTGTACTTTTAAACCAGCTACTTAAGGTAGGCTGGGCCTGGATCATCTCAGACATTTCCTAGTTTTATCTAATGCTTCTTGAGACTGGAGAACTATGGGTCCTGCACACAGGTTTCCAAACAGACAGTTCTGTGGCAGCAGGAACTGCCTGAATTAGAATCATTCTATTTGTGTCTCCTGGTAATCAAGGGTTCCTGTCTGAAAAACCCAAGTTTGGAAACCATTAGTCTAAAATAGGTCTTAGATATTATCTCTATGAGGAGTAGCCAGTGCTTCACCCTTATTTGACCTGAGGATTAATATTCTGTGGTGTCTCTGGTGCAGTACCAGTTACTGTTGCCATTCAGAGCTCTCTTGGCTATCTTAGTCCCACCTCTATTTCTTCCCAAATCCTCATTACCTCAAATAACCAAGATGTCCCTGACTTTGACAGTGGAGTAGACTGGACAGCCAGGTGGGGGGCAGGCTTCTGCGCCCCTGTTGGCTGAGGCATGCAAAATTGGTTTCTAGCTCAAATATGGATTTATATTTATATAAACTACCAGTTGATACACACATGTCAGCACCACCAAATCATTGGTTTCTTCATCTCTACAGACAACCGAAAATTTTTAATTTGCATAGTCATGCAGGAATCTTAGAGTAGAACTTAGAATCTGTTTTTGTGAACCTAGGTTTAGATAAAATTATAGTTTCCATACAGTTTGCTTTTTTGTGTGTGTGCATCTTTAATTGCCTACCTATAATTCTCAGAAGTCTCTTTTTCCCCAGCATAAATGAATTCTTTAAGTTAATGCTGAATGTTCCAAATGATGTCCTTTCTCCCCTTTACCAACTGAGGTAATGTTAATTGACAGGTCTCTTTATGTTTACACTTCTTCAGGTGTGTGATTAACACCTGGAACTTTGGTGGTGGGTGTGGTTTGGTAACATTCATCAGAATTCGTTTAAGGATTAATAACTAGTAAAATTCTTTGCCCATATCTGTCATTGTGCTAAAAAATCTAGGCATAGAAAGAGAAAAATTAAGGAAGTTTTCTGGACAATAGTAATGTCTACTCTGTATTTCTGAGACTAGACTAGGTATTTAGTGAATTACATCCATCTGTTCACATAAGACTTGGCTTAATCTTTGACTTTTTATTCTTATCTTAAAGTTACCAGATGTCCGTCTAGTTCCTTGCTAACATTTAGTGATCGTTGATTTCTAAAAATCAACCTTTCTAAAATATTAAAATTTAAGTAAATCTTTTTTGCAGAATGTTATACCAGATGCTTCAAAATACTGTGGGCCCTACAAACCACCTAATATCTTAAAGCAAGATGATCCAGCCTACAAAGAAATAGGAGATGATTATGGTCATGACACTATTGGTAATTCACCTTTTTTACGGTTTTAATTATTGAAGTCCAACCATCTTTAGTTACCTTCCTGTAATCCTCAACTTCACCCAGATTTATGTGCCAAAAAGTGATTTTGATTGTTTTAACAACCAAGTAAACTCTGTCAATATGTGTATATGTCTATCTATCTATCTATCTACATCTTTTCCTTAGTATTATATACAATTTGCTAAATTACCTTATATGAAAACCCCCTAAAATATAATGGTACTTCTCTTGTAGATTTGAAATCTTTGATCTTAATTCCTTACTGTGATATTTGCAGTACTGAAATCATCTTTGTATGCTGTAATCTTAAAAATATCTGTTAACGTGTATCAGAAATTTTCTTTGGAATTCCCTTGGTAGAAGCACAATCTGCAGGGTAAGGATACCTGTGGGCTAACCAATACTATGAGAGTAACTCCTTAAGAAGCATGGCCTGCCATTGGTTATCTTTCAGTCTCCCCAAGTTCCCTATTTTCTTGCACTTAAGGTTCATGAACAGGGCTATTTATATTACTCAATTCTCTATTATTTGACTCTATGTAAGGGAGACTTTAGAGTTGATACCTTCACTGTTCTTTTTAACTTCCAGGCATGGTGGTGATCCATCAGAAGGGGCACACTGCTTCTGGGACATCTACCAACGGTCTGAAATTTAAAATACCTGGGTCAGTGTTTCTAAAAGAATCACCTCGTCTATTGTGTTTACTAAGCCAGTGTGTGCCAGGCACGGTGACCTCTGCAAAATGCAAATGACAGCCTCACCCCGCAAGTCGCGGGAAAGGCATGTGGAAGATACTGTTAGCATCTGCTAAGCCCGACAGAGCATTCCCCACAAGGGAGGCCATGGCAATGGAATTAGTTCGGAGTAGTTAAGGAAGCCAGAGAAGAGAGACAGGGCTCTGATTCTGCACCTCTGCGGGGGAGAGGGAACACCATCCACCCCGCACATTAGCTGATGCCAGGGTGTGCACAGTCACAGCCCGGACACCACATGCTAGAGGAAAATAATTGTGCCTCATGTGTGAAGAGGAAGGGGGAGCTGAGTGGAGCCAGATTCCCAGTTAAAGGGCCTCTGAATTTTATTTCAAAGTGGTAGAAAACCAGTGTAGGTCTCCCAGGAAATGCTTTGTCAAAATTTTGGCAGGTGAGCTAGAGCGGGGATCCACAGAGGTAAAGGAAACCAAGCGTGACCCTTGAGAGAATCTCCAAAAACGTAGGTAAGGGAGTGTGGTCATAATAGAACAGTCACCACAGACCAGTGGCAGCTTGGTCAGAACGGGCTGAGGCTGAGTCTGATAGAGTTAGTTTGTGAAAACGGAAAGAAAATCTCTATTCAGTTGAAGAACTTATTTACAACTGTCCTTGGTGTATCCCCCTTGTTGAAGATGTCACAAAACGGTTTGTTCTTTCTGCCTGGTGCCCTGCCCTGAATGACTGTGTTCTTCCCTCCCTAAGACGTGTGGGAGATTCGCCCATCCCGGGAGCTGGTGCCTACGCTGATGATGCCGCCGGTGCAGCCGCGGCCACCGGGGATGGGGACATCCTGATACGCTTTCTACCGAGGTGTGACTTCCTCACGCATATGGCTCCGTCTGACGAGCTGCTGTTGCTGTCACCCAACACAAGAGAACTGTTGCTGGTGGTACCAGAACAGCCAGAGCTTCTTAGCGACCACTTACAAACACTTGGCCTGTCATTGTGATCTGATAATCCTTCAACTCAGTCATCATCGGCCTCTGAAATAGAATCGCATTCTTTGTTCTGCTTCACAGGAGGGAGCACGTCCGTTCTAGTTCATGCATGTGAGGCCACTGAGTAAAGAACTATGAGAATCAATGATCCAGGTAGCAAATCAGAGAAATGGCCCCTGGATACAATGAATTGCTGAGAAGTAATCATTACCCTTGCATGTGTCACACATGACCCCATGTTTTCCCCATTGGTAGTAGCCACGTTTCTTGCTTAAATATAAGCTCTGTGCTTTAGGACATTTGGCTGTTACCATCAAGTAACAGTCATGCAGCCAAAGCCAGAAATAACAGTCCTCATCTGAAATGAATGGGCAGCTTGGTTGAAAACTAGACATTCTATCAAGTTTATTTGCTTTGCTGTTGATGCTTTCATAGGTGTTAAACTACTATTTGTTTATGTTTTCTATCAGCTGTGATAGTTGTGATGGACTAACGTCAAGTAACTAAATTTGGAGTCCATTCATTCTGTGATACTGATGTTTCACCTTCTTTTAATTAGCTACCAAGCTGTAGAATATATGAGAGGTGGACTGGATCCAACTACAGCCTGCCAGAAAGTGATTTCCAGAATTCAGAAGTATTTTCCAAAGTTCTTTGGGGCTGTTATATGTGCCAATGTAACTGGAAGTTATGGTAAGTTGTCTTTGGCCTTTGCATTGGTGTGAAGTTATACATGTTGACAAAAGTGTACATCCTTTCAGACACCCTGTATTTTAGTCCACTGCAATGGCAACAGCTACTGTATTGAATAGACACTGGGTTAAATGCTGGTAGGTGATCTGCCAAGACCCACAGTATTCAAAATGGATTCGAAACCCTCCCTTGATTGACTGCTGGTAGTTGTGAGCCAATCGTTGGCTAACCTTTGAAGTCTGTTCAAAGGAAAGTTTAGCTTTCACCTCTGGTACATGCTGAGATGGGAAAACAGTCAAATGTTGCCATTAATTAGAGGTAGAAAGGGCAAAATCATCTTCCCCATTTATTCTCAATTCATTATTTAAGTGCTTCAGTCATTTAGGTCTTCTTGGGACTCCAAGGTACAAAATGTATTACCAATTAGTAAAGCAAAGAGGTAGCAGAATTATGTTTTCACTGGATGTGAAACATCGCCTTTGCTTCATTTGCTTTCTCTCTGAGCCTATTACAGTTTCAAAGCATTTCAAGATCAACTACTACTGCTTCTGATTAGTGAATTTCCAGATGGGGAGGATATACAGCTTACTGATCAATATGACTTTTAGCTTAGGCTGCTTATTACTGTTCTTTGATCTCTCACTTCCCACAGTTCTGTATTTGAAGAATTTGTTTGAGGAATTTCTTATTCTATTTTAAGTATTTAGATACAAAAGTCAATATCAGCTGTGGGGCGGGAGGGAGGCTTTGTGTATAAGAAAACTCAGTCTCATCGATTCCCTCTTAAGAAATAAACCTTAGAAGACTCAGATTCGGATTGAACAAGATGTAAAAGTGATAATTATTTAATTGTAGATGAATATAAAATCGACCAGCTCTTTATATTTCAAATAATGGCATTGATAGAAGATCCAGTAGGTGTCTAAATAGGGGAGGAAGTCCACTGTTTTTATAGTTAGACCAGGCAGCAGGAAGCCACTTCAGTAACATAAACTTAATTAGAAAGAGAGCACTCTGACAAATCACTCTTAGTATGAAAGCAAAGAAAGAGATGCCTGGGAAGATAATGGATCCATGATGAGAATGTTCTAGTAGCTAGAGAAAATTTTAGCCTGTGTCTGAGAAGAAAACAACATGAAAACAATAAATAAAAAGATGACCAATGACAGCTTTTGGACAGAGCAAAAATCAGCCTCGAATCTGCTATTCAAAGGGATGGTTTCTCAGCTGCCTTTCTTGCTTCCTATGGAGCATCAACACATCGATGCCAGAAGCTCAGGTCTACTCCTCTGTATGTTAGTGGCCATCAGACACACAGTGGCCAGCACCTAGGCAATCAGGCCATGTCTGTGCTGGTTGTAAATCATTGCATCCTATGTTTAAGCAAACTGCTTTCTCTCTCCTCTGCCTTAGGTGCTGCTTGCAATAAACTCCCAACGTTTACTCAGTTTCGTTTCATGGTTTATAATTCGCTGAGAACTCAGCCGACTGAGGAAAAAGTAGACTGCATCTAATCCATCTTCTCTGGCAGTGTCTGTATTTAAAGAAGAAAGAAACAAACACTGAAAAGGTTACCTGCTGTTGTCATGTCGCGGGCCTCACAGCTTCTAGATCTTTCTGTGAAATCAGCACAAAAATAAATGTATGCTGAAGTAGCACTTTCATTTTCTGTATCAGAAATGTTTTGGTATCTATTTTTTTTTTATTTAAGCTTTGTCTATACACAGAGAATGATTATACGTGTGTGTGTGTGTGTTATATACTTAAATTTTAAGTGACAGTCGCCTATCTCTCCACTGATGCAAGATGCTACTTCATGGAGAATCTAGTTCCATAGTGCTATCTTAGAGCCAAGAGACGATGTCTATATTTGGTTGCTTAAAATGAATTTCCAGGTTTTTTAGACTCAAAAGAAAAAGTAATGAATCACAATTCCCTGATTGAATTTCAGCGTTACAATGATCTAGCTCTCACTGCTGATGATCAGTTTTATATATTGCTCCCTACCAGCGTAAAAGAAAGGAGTGCTATTAATAAAGGCACTTTTTGTTGTGCGCGTGGTGGAGAAGGTAGGCAGCCTTCTGATGAGCAATCACCTTGATGATCTGTTTTTGTGTATATTTAACCACTTATGGAACTCTCAGCCTGTGAAGGTCCGTTAGCCCCCCAAATCCTCTGCTTTTTTCGGTATTGGTAATGTCTTCTAAACATGATCAGGGAATAGGTATCTACAGTGCTTTTACTGATCTCATGCCATGGCTTAGATCAGGTGATTGCAGTTAGCAATGTCAGTGTGTGTCCAGTGTTCTCGTTCGTGCGTGTTGAGAGTGGGGGAAGCTATGCTATGTGAAGGCTTGGGGTATTCAGGGAAGTTCTGGCAATTGTGAAACTAAAGCTATGCTAGAAAATGAAATCTATTAAAGCAGAAAATCATTTTTCTAATGGGGAGAGAAGTTCCAGTGTTAAAGACTTGGCATCTGAGTATGCGATAGAGTTTAATATAACAGTAACACCCTGGCCAAATAGAGTACTTAGCACTAGTAAGCACTTTACAGTCTCTCCCTGCTACCTGAAGAAGCCACAGAGGAAGAAAATTATTGTCCTGAACTTAGCTGTTTTGCACAATACAGAAAACACGCATGGTGCATGTCTTTGTCCTAGACTAGCTTTTCAGGAATGTTTCTATAGCAAACAATCTTGAAAGCTAAGACCATGCATTCACCACTGCCTACTATGGTAATGACAATGTTTCCCCTTGAGGAAAAAGTTAGAAGCCTCTGACAGAAGATTTGGGCTTCCTCAGCTGAGATGCAAACTCCCAGTGTTCGGGACTCACTTTAATCCTCATCTTGGCACTGCCATGGGACCTTGCAGGGGCCTGGATGCAGGGATCATCCTGGCACCATGCTATGAGCATCCGTGACCAGGTGTAGTCTGTCTTTGCTCGTACCCATAAAAAGGTGGCAGACTGGCAGCTGCCAGGAAGGTACCCCTTGGACTCCCCTGCTTTTGAATCTACCAACAGCCATTGGTAAGAAATTCTTTAATTTTGTTATTCTTCCCCATCCCTTGCCTGTTAGGAGTTGCATGCGGAATGAAGAAGAAATGAGACGGAAGAGATTGATAGTGATCTGTGAGGCGAGTCCAAAGAACGGGGATCCTGGGAAACATGTCCAGGTCCAACATGTCCAGGTGGTGAAGTCCCTTATAGACCCCAGCAGGGAATGTTACAATGTTGGCATGCAGAGGCCGGTGGGGGGGAGGAGGTTGTGGTAACAGAACTTACCTGTGGGGGCAACAGTCATTACTAATAGGTCCTATGTCTCTTGAGACATTCTAAAGAGGTTAGGAAGCTGGGTGACAGATGAGAGACGTGCTGTTGCCCACCCTGTAGTATGCCAGAGGGGGCTGGAGAGATAGGAGGTTGTTCCTCTTATCTAAAGCTCCATCTCTACCTGCTTCCACGTTCCACACTTGCCTCCTTGGGGTATAACACGGTAGATCCGCATGTAATTTGATGAAAGAAGATTGCAGTTTTACAAGCACCCAACTGAGGAATGGTTTAACAGAAGCCAAGGCCAAACCTGAGACTTGTTCACACACAAGAGTCAAATTAACTGTAATCCAGTTTCCGAAAGACCATTTATCTTGTTCAGGGGTCCTATCTGTTGAGTAGATGAGTTGGTCAAACTTTTTCCACCATTAGCCTCTATGATCAGCACCTGTGGTGTTGCGCCCTCCCCCATGATTGTACAGACTGGTCCAGTGCATGTGTGCATGCGTGAGTGGGCTCCCCTGGGCCTGGGAGGGAGGGGCTAGAAGGGCAGGTGGCATCGCCCTGGGGGAAGGGAAGGCAAGGGTGAGAAGACCACAAAGGAAAATTAGAGAGACTCTCAAGTGTCTGTTTCTTTGCTGCCTTCCCCCCCCCCCCCTTTCAGGATTAAAAATTCTATGACTACCAAAGGCTCTGACACACTTTAGCTGTTAGAAACCAATGATGAACCTACCCAGATTGGGATGGTTGCAAAATATGAAAGACACAAAGTTGAACCTCATTCCTTTGAATGAGTCAGTAACTAATTCAAGTTGAACAGATTGTACTACTAAAGCATCCCAAGCAATACCCTTATTCAGCTAAAGTGGTGACAACTGTACATGTATGGTACATGCACACACAAGATCACATCATGGAATAAGTTTATTCAACGCCAGTCTTCATTTAAGTGGTTCTTTGATTTCAGAGGCAAATAATCTGCATGATGTATTTTTAATTGCAATATTACACACAGAATGAAATAAGCTGTTAAAGCCTCTCATTTCTAATTGTTCAGCTCCTTTTTAAATTATCGTTACATCAGATGTTTGGTGACTGAAGCTCAAGACATAACTGAACTAGTTTAATATCTTAATAGTTTAATTAAATCCATGCGAGTAAAAGTTTGTGACATAACTATCTCTTAATTGGATGCTAATTATGAAGATAAATAAAGACCAATTGATGTCATCCACTGGTCTGTTTAGACTTCTAGATCTTTTAAAAAGCTTCCAAACGGACATATTTAAATACATTGTATGCTTGTTTTCTTGAGTATTAAACTGCTTATGTGTTACTCAGAGTGCATTCAGTGCCTGTCATCAAAAAAGATGAAGTAATAAGGTTTATGAAAAGCACAAGTTGTGACTCATGTAGATATTTTCATACACAACATGGGACCAATCAGTAAAGCAGGGTCCTATTTAAGTGTTTGGAGTCTACCCAGTTGAAGAAGGATAGATCCATGGTCACATTTGAATGCATATAATGGAGGTTCAACCTACTTGCTTCTTTGTGAAAGGAATAGAAAATCATTTGCAGTTTTCATGCATGGATAACACACCAAAGAGCTGATGCACTCATTTCAACTTGCGGTCTTTCTATGCTATGCATTCAGTGTGGTTGCTTAATTATTGTCTTTAGTTGAAATTGGTTGCTATCGTGGGTGGTGACAAAATATTTATGAGAAAATCAGATATTCGAATAGATGTAGAAAAACAAACCCCTCTCCAATTGCCAGCAATCTATCTCTCTTTCAAACTTCTGCAAAATCCTCAAGCACCAGAAATGTCAAAAATACTCCTTTCCATTCCTAGATAAAACCAGCATCATCTGTCTTCCTTTCTTACTCTAGTCATTGTAATTAAAGCCAATTGAAAATTAAACTAAAGAGTTCAGAATAAAAGTGTTTCCAGACAATCCAAGCTCACTTAATTTAGTTCTAACGAGGCTAAAATAGTGTTGTATTAGAATCTGCTTTTATCAGCAGGGCCAACTGTTAAATCACTGGAACCTTGAAATCAGCCAAGGTGGGAGTATTTGCACAATATATGTCAGCAAACACTGTAAATCAGGATTTGTTATTCACACCTGGAGAGGAAGTTCCCGTTCACCATTGTCTAAAAGTATCTTGAGGCATTGTAGCACATACATTAGACACACACACACACACACACACACACACACACACACACCATCTGAGAGGAGCTCTGCAACTTAGTTCTTCATGTGCAAACACTGGCACACATATCCTGGCTGTTGAGTAATTAACTTCTTTGTACCAGAGTTTTGTTTTCTAGACATTTGGAAGGGTGATATGGGCGTCCAACTGCTATTGAAGATTTAGGTAGAGTATTCAAAACAATACCACAACCCAAAGTTCTCTCTGCATGCTGGCTACTGTCCAAGACTATTATTTTCTAGACTGAAGTAAGAAATCAGACTTTAAATATCATCTCTGAGCCACTGCCCTGAGATAGT
>PVHY01023013.1:0-21582 GCA_004024945.1 Uropsilus gracilis | reverse complement strand
TAGCCCCAGGCAGGACTCGAACCACGATCCCCAGACCCCACTACTTCATAGGCTGAAGTTTACAGGCACGAGCCACTGTGCCCAGCCTGCTTACTAATTTTTCTATCTGATGAGCTCTATCATAGAATCTCAAAGATAGTATATTTTAGATAATTGTGAAGTTAGAAGCTGTTAAAGTATTTTTTTTTTTTTGAGACTAGGTCTCGCTCTTTTTGCCCATCGAACCCCAGGTTCTCGTTGCCCGGGGTACCACAGACTCAAGCAATCCCCAGCCTCAGCTTCCCAGGTAGCTGGGATGACAGGCACGCACCACCACGCCCAGCTATTTTTTTGGAACTAGGTCTCGCTACGGGCCCCAGGCAGGACTCCAACCGTGATCCCTAGCCCCGGCCGCTTCATAGGCTGAAGCTTACAGGCATGAGCCACCGTGCCCGGCCTTTTTGTTAAAGTATTTTTTTTAACTAGGATTTTTTAAAGTCAAAGGCAGCATAAACAGTGATCCCTTAACCCATAATCCTATAGCATCTTTGTGCTTTCTAAGATAAATATCCTGTATCCTTTTTTAAAAATGTCTTAGTATAGTATCTTTTGAATAGCCCCTGTGATCTCCTCTGTTTCTCTAATACCATCTGTTTCAAGTCTACTGGCAAGCTGTTCTTGCTACAAAAAGAACTTCGCAGACTTATTTTTTAAAAACATCCAACTATTTTATATGCTTGATTGTTATGGAAACAGCATGTAACATAATCATCAATGGAAAGGGAATATCAGGTCTCAATAACAGGGAACCAGGATGGTAAGCTATTAGGTGATACATTTTTAGAAACTACTAAAAATAAAGAAAGAAACTGAAAGTCATGTAAATAAAAACTATTCACAAGTCTCTCCATCAATTTACCTATCACTGCAGAATAGCTACAACTGTCTTTTTTTGGCATTACTTCCATGCTTGATTCATTAATTCCTGTTAACCTGTATTAGCCTTTGCTATAATATTTTACAATAATAAACTTTCCAAGCTGATAGGAGGTTTAATCTTTGTTTAATGAATACTACTAATTTTACCAGATGACTGCTTTGCTCGGTGCTCATGAGGCTAAAGTGAGAAAATGACCATATTATGATCTTCATGTTTTACTTCAGTGGAATTAGAAGTGTACATTCTGAAACCAGAATAGCTGAGCCCCAAATCTGATTCTGATAATTACTAGCTATATAAACCTAGACCCTAAACATATTGACATGCTTTTTTTTTAATGTTGAAAAAAATTATATTTAGAATTAGCCAGCTAAACTCAGTTTAGATAATCCTAATTTTGTTGGCCATAACCAAAGCATCATGGACAGGAGCCAGAAATGTACACTTACTTCTCTCCTTCAGGTGTAATCCAGGTGTTGACCTTGGCCATATCAATGTCACAGATCATCTTCACAGCCTGTTTGCCTTGATATCTGCAGTGAACATAGGTCTCTTGTTTGTTGTCTTCTCTCTTCTTCATAGCTAACTTGGTGGTCAGAAGGAACTTGATGATGAAAGAGCTATCAGACTTGTTTCTCCTGATATTTCTCCAAACATTCTTCTGAGAATATTTGGATTGTCAAAGAGCCACTTTGCTTTGGGCCACATGAAGATGAGTGACTTGAGGATCCTTTCTCTGTGTGTGTGACTGTGAACAAGAAAACATTTATTGTATTGTGATTAGAAAAAATACTTGGTATAATTTCAGCTTCTTAAGTTATTGACATTATATTTGTGTCCCAACATATGGACTAACCTTGAGGATGTTTCATGTGCTTTGAAGAAAATGTAAACTCTGTTTTGAGGTAGAATATTCTGTACATGTCTCTTAGGTCCACCTGATCTAGCTGTCATTAAAGGTTATCGTATATTTTATTCTATTATTGTTCTGTTCTTAGTTGTAGCTTGGGTGTTAAAATCTAATACTGTGTTTTGTTAGTGTCACTATAGTTCTATTAGTAGTTGTTTTATGTATTTTTTTTTTTTGAAACTAGGTCTCACTATTTTTGCCCATGGAACCATTGCCCAGGGTACCACAGACTCAAGCAATCCCCAGCCTCAGCTTCCCAGGTAGCTGGGATTACAGGTGCACATCACCACACCCAGCTATATTTTTTTGGAACTAGGTCTCACTACGTGCCCCAGGCAGGACTCGAACCATGATCCCTAGCCCCAGCCGCTTCATAGTCTGAAGCTTACAGGCACAAGCCACCGTGCCCAGCTTGCTTTAATTATCTTAATGTTCTATTATTGCTGCAAATATTTTAATAAGTGTAAGTCTTCTTGTAGTAATCCATTTCTTATTATATAATGTCCCTCCCTATCTCATCTTTTTTAATGGAAAATCCATTTTATTAGATTTTTGTGTAGAATACTTGCCCTTTTTTCATTGTCATTTGTTTATAGGACTATTTTCTAACTTTTTACTTTAAGCCTATATTTCTTTGGAGCTGAGTGTTCTGTACATAGCAAAAGGTTGTTAAACAAAAAAAGGCTGGATTTTGTTTTCTGATCCACTCAACCACTCTCTACATTTTTTTTTTTGAGGCTGGGTCTCCTTATTTTTGTCTGTGGCACCCCAGGTTGCCTGGGGTGCCACAGTCTCAAGCAATCCCAGCCTCAGCTTCCCAGGTAGCTGGGATTACAGGCATGTGCCACCATGCCCAGCTATTTTTTGGGACTAGGTCTCGTTGTGTTGCCCTGAGCAGGACTCGAACTGCGATCCCTAGTCCCAGCCGCTTCATAGGCTGAAGCTTACAGGCACAAGCTACCATGCCCGGCTTTCCTCAGATTATTTTCTGTTAAAATAAATTGCATTCATATAAAAAAAGGGGGGGGGGCTCTTTCTTCTTTTCCCCTCTATTTTTCCAAAATTTATTGAGCTATGATTGCCATATAATAAAATGAATATTTTTAATATTTTTTATTGTATAAGCTTTGTTTACATTTCTTTTTTTTTTTCTTGTCTTTTGGGTGTTCCTCCCCACTACCCTTCCCTTTGCCTCCCCCTGCGGCCACTCCATCTCCTTTTTCACTACCAATTATTGGTCAATTTTTAGTCTGTTGGATTCTCCCTCTTCTTTCCTGGAGCAATGTCCTTTTGCCTGGTGTGGATGTGGTTTCCTGGGACACAGTGGCCTGTGCTCAATTTTCCAAGTGTATCTGCTGCCAGTTCACACATGTTTGTGTCCTTTCAGCGCCTCCTTTTTCTTACTGGCCGTCTACCCAACTTCTGTCATATTTTGCTCCGTCTTTGTTTTGTAATTCTGGTCACTGGCATTGAGAGGGTTTCTCTCAGCCAATGTTTATGTAAAAAGTTTCTTTCTTTTTTTGAGACTAGTTCTTGTTATTTGCCCTAAGTTTCTTTCTTTCTTTCTTTTTTTGAGACCAGGTCTCGCTATTTTGCTATTTGCCCATGGAACCGCAGGCTCTCGTTGCCCGGTGTACCACAGACTCAAGCAATCCCCAGCCTCAGCTTCCCAGGTAGCTGGGATTACAGGCGTGTGCCACCACGCCCAGCTATTTTTTGGGGACTAGGTCTCACTGTGTTGCCCCGAGCGGGACTCAAACCATGATCCCTAGCCCCAGCTGCTTCATAGGCTGAAGCTTACAGGCACGAGCCACGGTGCCTGACAGTTTATGTAAAGTTTCTTGATCAGGATAGGACTGGCGGATGGTTGGTCGTGTTCATCATGGGGCTACTGCCGGTCTCGGTGGCTTTCCTCTTCCGATGAAATTGGAGGGCACCTGGCTTGCACTGAATGTCTGAACTGACATTCCGTTCCCATCTGTGGAGACCTCCGTGGTTGTGATTCTGAGATAGTTCGTCTCTCTAGTTAGTCTTACAGCCCTTGTCCCATGGATCTGAAGTATTTGTTGTTGGGCTATAGTTCTTTTCTCCTCATCTCCATCTTCATGTGTATCTGCTGTTGAATTAACGATTTAGTTGTTTCTGGTGAGGAGTGACTGGATTTGGAGACCAGTAGGGTTCATCCCTCCGCCCTCTACCCTTCACCAAGCCCACCACCACCACAACCCAAACACACCCCCTTTTTTAATAGCAAAGCCGGGTGGTAGGGCGGGGAGGTGTATGGTGTATGGTGGCCTTGTGTATGGTGACCTGGGAGGGTCCCCAACAGTCTCCCGCTGCTCTGGGATACAGCAGGGATCCCTTCCTACCTCCCATACCCTGAACCCCTAAAGGAAGGTGGTAGTGCCGACCGCCGGGGGCCTGGTGCCCGGCTTCATAACAAAGCAGTCTTAAACTGAATGTATTTAAACATACCCCTTGTTACGTTTTGACATAGATATACTTTTTTTTTTTTTTTTTTCTGAGACTAGGTCTCGGCTATTTTTGCCTATGGAACCACAGACTCACCTGCCCCGGGTACCAAAGACTCAAGCAATCCCCAGCCTCAGCTTCCCAGGTAGCTGGGATTACAGGCATGCACCACCATGCCCAGCTATTTTTTGGGGGGACTAGGTCTCACTATATTGCTCCGGTGGGTCTCTAACAGAGATCCCCAGTCCCAGCCGCGCTCTATAGGCTGGTGCTTACAAGCATGTGCCACCATGCCTAGTATTGGTAAACATTTGTAAAACCATCACCACAATCTAGATAATGAACACAGCACTCACAAAAGTTTATTCTTTTATATTACCTGCTCCTCTCTCATTCTTGCTTCCTCTGTCCATCCCTGAGCAAACATTTACATGCTTTCTGTAACTACGATATGTATTTTCTAGAATTTTACATTTACAAAAAATTATTCAACATGATTCTTTTTTGTTTGGCTTCCTTAATCAACACAATTATTTTGAAAGTCATTTGTGTTTTGTTGCATATATCAATAGTTCATTCCTTTCTATTGCTGAGTCATTTTCTAGTGTATGGGTATACCATCACCTGTTTATCCAGTCACCTGTTGATAAATATTTGGGTTGTTTTCAATTCTGGGTGGTCAAAACTAAACTCTAACGTTTAACCTCAAGTCTTTGTGTGGACACACATTTTCACTTCTCCTCGGTAAGCTCCTCAAAGTGGAATGAATGGTCAGGTAGTTGGCAAATATTTAACTTTTAAAGAAATTTAACTGTGTTCTCAAAGATAGTACAGTCTCACCAACTATATGAGAGTCCCAATTACTTGCCAAGATTGGTACTGTCAGTTTTTTTAACTTTAGCCATTTTAGTAGGTGTGTAATAATATTTCATTGTGATTTTTATCACAAACCATGAAAGATATTTTCACTAGATATGACAGGTCTATTTTTTCTGATAGCACTGAAAAATCCAATTAATCCCTCTCTTTTCTACAAAGTTATTTCAATAATTCTCCTATAGGTGCTCCCCATTTGTGCTTTAAGCACTTTCATTTTTTTTTTTTCTTCTTGAGCTTTAGTTTTCAGCAGTTTGATTTTGACATACCCAAGAAAGTTCTTGTTATCTTGTTTGGGTTTCACTAGTGAATTGACTTTGTCCTTTATCCAAATTTAGAAAATGTTCAGTCATTATTTTACCATACATGCTAAATAATGTAGATGAAAAAAGGCAGTTTTACCTACAGCTTTTGCTTACCCCCTACAACAAAATCTCTTTTATATGTCACAGTGAGAACCACCCTTTCACGAAACTACTTTCAAAACATTGAGTCAGCTAATGGTGACACAGAGAAGGGCATCCTTCTTTCATTCACTTATTTGGTCAACAAACATTGTGTAGGTACTGTTTTAGGTGCCAACGTAGAATAATGGAGAAAAATCACAGTTACTATTTAAAGAATAGAAACTGTAAAAATATATGTTAACCTATTTAATCTCATAATAACTCTATAAATAAGTAATGTTATTATCCACATTTTATAGGTGAGGAAGCTGAAACTTAAAGAGGTTAATATGTCACTGTTCACAAAGACAGTGTTTCCCAAAAGGAAGGAAAGAAGGCCCTGTTCTTCTCAAAGCTGAAGCCAAAGCAAAAGCTTTGAAAGTCAAAAAACATTATAGTATTATATTTTGTCAAAAAAGAAAAGTGGGCCAAACACAGACCAACAGCGTGAAGTGAGAAGAGTTGGAGTGACCAGAGGGGGAAAGGAAGGGAATGGGGGGGGTTCAGTGGGGAATAAGGGGTACAATACAACCATGCAAACATGACCAATATTGTATGATAGTTACAAATTAAAAATATTTTAAAAATTATTATGTTTTGTTTTGTTTTCAGTATGGAACACTTGACGAATTTGTGTGTCGTCCTTGTGCAAGAGCCATGCTAATCTCTGTATTGTTCCAATTTTAGTATATGGTCTGCTGAAGCAAACGTTATAGTAAAATGTTTTTATTCAAAATGTTCAAAAAATTTTACTCAAAAATATATTATGTGGTCATTTTTGTCCTCCTTACCTAGGGAGCAACTGACAATGTTTGGAAAAAATGTTATTGTTGAAACTTGGGGTTCTCCTGTCATTGAGTTAATAGAAGCTAGGGATACAGCTAAATAACTTATAATGCACAGGACAACCCCTTACAACAAAGAAATACCTAACAGAAAATGTCAATAGTACTAAAGTTGAGAAAACTCGTTCTTGAATCAACAAAGCTGAACACACAGTTTTAAGACTTTCTTGTGGAAGCCTGATAATCCACCTTTATAATCCCCCACAATTATCAGTAGTACATTTATCACAATCACAATTATCAGTAAAATTGCACTGATAATTACTTGTGGATTAAAATTTGAAAAACCAGTTAAATGTTCATTTCAGGGCCAATGTGGAAGGAAGTTTACCTGAAGTAGAATGGAAGAGGAGGTACATTTTGCTCATATATAGATTTGGTTCTCTGTATATAATGTACGTTATATATGTTATATAAGAGGAAGAGCTGCCTTCTCTTTCCACGGAAAGAAGGGCAGGTTTAAAACTTAATTCACCTGGGCTGGGCACGGTGGCTCGTGCTTGTAAGCTTCAGCCTATGAAGCGGCCGGGGCTAGGGATTGCGGTTCAAGTTCTGCCTGGGGCCTGTAGCGAGACCTAGTTCCAAAAAAAAATCGCTGGGTGTGGTGGCGTACGCCTGTAATCCCAGCTACCTGGGAAGCTGAGGCTGGGGATGGCTTGAGTCCATGGTACCACGGGCAACGAGAGCCTGCGGTTCCACAGGCAAAAATAGCGAGACCTAGTCTCAAAATAAATAAATAAATAAATAGATAGATAGATAGATAGATAGATAGATAGATAGATAGATAGATAAATAAATAAAACTTAATTCAGTAGTTTAAATATTACTTAATCCTCATGCTTCCCTGGTAAGAGAGATACCACAAAGGTGGTTTCCCAATGCAAGACTCCCTCATTTCACTTTGGGTGAGCTGACCCGCTGCTGTTTTCCCAAATGTGGTGATTCAACTACATAATTTATGGTATTGGGGGCACTGTATTGAAGAACGGACCTGAAATATACTGAAGCATAGTGACCTAGGAAATGCAACCTAGAGCCGGGATGGTGGCACATGACTGTAAGCGGCAGCCTAGGAAGCTGGAGACAGGGCTAGGGATCGCTGATCGAGTCCCGCCGGGGACACATACATAGCAAGGCGTGGTGGCGCGCGCCTGTAATTCCAGCTACCTGGGAAGCTGAGGCTGGGGATTACTTGAATCTGTGCTACTTCGGGCAACATGAGCCTGCGGTTCCACGGGCAAAAATAGTGAGACCTAATCTAAAAAAAAAAGCAACCTAGGGGATCTAGAAGTACAATCCATGACTTACTGACTCAGTTTACTGCTATGCAGTACAGTTCCTCCTTCAATCTTCATTATTCTATCTTCCATCACGTCAGGCCATGTGCTATCACCATTTCTAGCCCACCTGGAACACCAGAGCATGTAAAGAGTATATTAAAGCCTTTACTTCCTAGTAAGGGATTTAGCCTTGGGATGTGAATCCCCTGAGTCAGTACTGGTACTAATAAGCCTGCTTCTTGCCAGCCCTGGTGTCCTGGTTCCCTTAGTGGCAGCCTTCAGTATTCACAGTCTCCTCTGAAAAAAATCAAATCAAATCAATAAATTGGTTCTTTTAGTTGTTTTGTTGTCAATTTAATCTCGTTTGATAACTGACTGAATGTAATTTAGTTAGATTTCATGAGTGGTTAATAGAAACAAGAGTCTTTGGAGAATTGAAATTTATGTCAGCAATAAGAACCTGCACGTGGATGTTTACTATAGCTTATTCATATACACAACTTGGAAGCAACCAAGATGTTTTTAGACAGTGAATAAACTGTGGTATATTTGGAAATATTATTTGGTGCTTGGGGAAAAAAGTTATCAAACCATAAAAAGACATTGAGGAAGGGCACTGTGGCGTGTGCCTGTAAGCTTCAGCCTATGAAGTGACTGGGGCTAGGGATCGCGTTTCGAGTCCAGCTTGGTGCAACACAGCGAGACCTAGTCCCCCAAAAATAGCTGTGTGTGATGGCATGCGCCTGTCATCCCAGCTATCTGGGAAGCTGAGGTTGGGGATTGCTTGAGTCTGTGTATCCACGGCAACGTGAGCCTACGGTTCCATGGGCAAAAATAACGAGACCTAGTCTCAAAAAAAAAAGACATTGAGGAAACCTTGAAAGCATGCTAAGTGAAAAAAGCTAATAAAAAGATTAGTGTTTGCCAAAGGTTAAGGAAGAGGGAGAAATGAATAGGTAGGCCACAGATCATTTTTTATGACCGTGAAAGTATGCAATACCAAAATGGTAGGTACATGTTATACATTTGTTCAAACTTGTTTTTGTTTTTTTATTGAGATGAGGTCTCATTATTTTTTGTAAATTATGTAATTTTGTAAAATATGTAAATTATGTACTTTTCTTCAATGGTGTATCACTCATGGTAGGTTCATCAATTGTAACAAATGTACCACTTTGATGGGGGATATGAATAGTGGGAGAGGAACCTATGCATGTGTAGGGGTATAGGACATGTGGGAAATATCTGTACCCTCCATTCAATTTTTCTGTAAACCTAAAACGGCTCTAAGAAGCAGTCTATTAGGAAATAGCACTTAAACATATAGCTGTTCTAAATGATTTTTTTGCCATTATATAAGAATGCAATTGGACTTCTGAGGGTTGGATCAGGGGCCTCCTTTAGAACTAAAAGGAATTATTGAAGAAAAAGATTACTGAATTGAAAAATAACCAAAATATACAGATATTAATGTAGAAAAGATACACAAAATAAAGCTGAAAATGGTAAACTTGATACAAAAGTAGGGTGAAATACTGTGATTACACCACTCAAGAGATTCTAGTGATTATGACCAGAGCCTATACTACACTACTAAATTACAGTCACTAATTTCCACTTAGAACAAATTTGGTCTCAGAGACTTTGGGTAAAACTGGGAACCAAGGCAGTGTTTTTAAAAAGGCAACTTGAGGCCCGGCACGGTGGCTCATGCCTGTAAGCTTCAGCCTATGAAGTGACTGGGGCTAGTGAACGCAGTTTGAGTCCTGCCTGGGGCCCGTAGCAGGATCTAGTCCCCCAAAAATAGCTGGGCATGGTGGTGTGTGCCTGTAATCCCAGCTACCTGGGAAGCTGAGGCTGGGGATTGCTTGAGTCTGTGGTCCCCAGTCAACGTGAGCCTGTGGTTCCATGGGCAAAAATAGTGAGAGCTAGTCTCAAATAAATAAATAAATAAATAAATAAATAAATAAACAGATAGATAGATAAATACATACATACATACATAATAAAAAGGCAACTTGACAGTCTCTTCAAAAATCTTAGCATACTCTTTGACAAAACTTCTAGAAATTTATGTTATAAATATAACACAAGTGATAATATGTTCAATGTAGAAAACTAGGTGCAAATAATAACTGACCAACGTAAATATACATGTGTATAGAACTTAAAATATCTGTGTGGTAAGTGGTCCACACTGAACCATGGGATTGGGGACTTTATTTTTTTATTTTTATTTTATTTTATTTTTTGAGACTAGGTCTCACTATTTTTGCCCCTGGAACCGCAGGCTCTTGTTGTCCGGGTTACCACAGACTAAAGCAATCCCCAGCCTCAGCTTCCCAAGTAGCTAGGATTACAGGCGCGCACCACCACGCCCAGCTATTTTTTTGGAACTAGATCTCGCTATGGGCCCCAGACGGGACTCCAACTACGATCCCTAGCCCCGGCCACTTCATAGGCTGAAGCTTACAGGCACGACCCACCATGCCCGGCTGGGATTGGGGACTTTAACAGTTTTCTACTTCTGCAGAACAACTTATCACAAACTCAGCAATATATATGGAATAGTCTCACAATTTCTGTCAGAAGTTTGGTATATGTCTGCTAGATTCTCTGCTCAAGGAATTACAAAGTAAAATCAAGTTACTTGCCAGGATGCATTCTCATTTGGAAGAGAAGAATTAACTTACAAGCTTATTCAGGTGGTTGACTGTGAATTTTTATTTATAGTATGAAATATATCTTATTAAAAATTGATTACATATATATATTCACATCATTATATACCACAAGGTTCTTCCATCACCATGTCACCCATGAATGTCATCTTTATCTCTTGTGCTCATCCCTCCCTCCCTAACCCTTCTTTGTGTGTGCTTTAGTTCTATTGTCAGTTTATTTTAACCTTTTCTTGTCCTTTTGTTTGTTTCCCCTATATCCCACATATAAGTGAGAACATCCTTATTTCTCTTTTTCTCTGGCTTATTTCCACTAGCATGATTCAGTAAGAAATATATCTTATTTGGTCTTAGTCTCTGTTTCTGAAGGCGTTCCTAAAATATTTGGAATTTTCTAAGTGCTGAGAGCAGACAAGGTGTCTCTTGTTATGTTGATGAGGTAACTTCTGAAAGGAGCCTAAGGTTACTAAGAGAACCAATCATGTGATAGGAGGATTGGAATTTTCGGTACTATCCAAACACCCTTGACCTCCAGGGAGGGTAGAGGGACTGGAGGTTGAATAGGTCATCAAAGGCCAATGACTTAATAAACCCATAATTTAATCAGTTAAACCTGATGTAATGAGGCTCCCATTAAAAAAAAAAAAAAAAAAAAAAAAAAAGGATGAGGCCAAAGAGTTTTTGGTTTGATGAGCACATTTTGATTTGGAGTCTGGGGATTGTCTGGGTGGGTATGAAAGCTCTGTGCTCTTTCCCTATACTTTGTAAAATATCTCTTTAATCTGGTTGTTTGTGAGGCCTGGCACGGTGGCTTGAGCCTGTAAGCTTCAGCCTATGAAGCGGTCGGGGCTAGGGATCTCGGTTCGAGTCCCACCTGGGGGCCGTAGCCAGACCTAGTTCCAAAAAAATAGCTGGGTGTGGTGGTGTGCGCCTGTAATCCCAGCTATCTGGGAAGCTGAGGCTGGGGATTGCTTGAGTCCGTGGTACCCTGGGCAACGAGAGCCTGCGGTTCCATGGGGAAAATAGCGAGACCTAGTCTCAAAAAAAAATCTGGTTGTTTCTGATTCATATTTTTTTATAATAAACCAGTAATCTGTTCAGTAAAATATTTCTCTGAGTTGAATGAGTCACTCTAGCAAATGAATTGAACCTAAAGAGTGGACAGAGTCCTTGGAGCCTATGATCCAAAATGGGTTGGTCAGAAGCACAGGTGGGACCTGACACTGTTTTGGGATAGTGTTAAAGTTGAAATGAGGCAGGGCATGGTGGCAAGTGCTTGTAAGCAGTAGCTTAGGGAGCCGCGGCCGGAACCAGGGATCGCCATTCGAGTCCCGCCAGGGGCAACTGGCGAGACCTAGCTCCAGAAAAATATAGCTGGGCGTGATGGCGCGTTCCTGTAATCCCAGCTACCTGGAAAACTGAGGCTGGGGATTGCTTAAGTTTGTGGTACCCTAGGCAATGTAAGCCTGCTGTTCCACTGGCAAAAATAGCGTGACCTAGTCTCAAAAAAAAAAAAAAAAAGTTGAAATGAATGTAGGACACCAGCTGTTTGGTGCTGTGATGACTTCACTCTCCACACACAGGAACTGGCAACCAGAAGTGTTGCAGCAAAATCCCATTCCTTGTGTGTAAAACTGAGGTTCCATTTCCTTGTTGCCTATCAGTCAGGGGCACCTTGCCCTCAGTCCCCAGAAGCTATCCCCATTCTTTGTCACGTGGTCCCTTTCACCTTCAAGTATTTCTAATACACTTCAAATTTTTCACATCCTTTTTGGGCACCAGACATAAGCTAAATCAATCATGAAACTAAAATCCAGTTACAGTGTCAGGGTCTATACAGGTG
Source organism: Uropsilus gracilis (assembly GCA_004024945.1). Lineage (NCBI taxonomy): Eukaryota > Metazoa > Chordata > Mammalia > Eulipotyphla > Talpidae > Uropsilus > Uropsilus gracilis. The sequence goes on along the minus strand of PVHY01023013.1, from coordinate 9,310 downwards.
AAAGAAAAAGAGGATTATTTTCATTTGTATTTTATTCACAGCTGCTGTGTTTGAATCTGGGGGAAAATAATTCGTATTTTTTTTTTTTAGCAAGCAACAAAGCTTGGGGTAGGCCAGATCCCATGGACTCAAGTGATCCCAGCCTCAGCCTCCCAGGTAGCTGGGATTACAGGTGCTCACCACCAGGTGCTGCTTTTTGAGACCAGATGCCCCTGACTAATAGGCAACAAGGAAATGGAACCTCAGTTTTTCACACAAGGAATGGGATTTTGCTGCAACACTTCTGGTTGCCACTATGTTGCCCAAGGTAGTCTTGAAACTGCAAACTCAAGTGATCCCTGGCCTCTTGCCTCCCAGCGCTTGGATTACAGGCACGTGCCACCATGCCCAGCGTCTGTATCATTTTTTTTTTTTTTTTGAGTCTAGGTCTCACTATTTTTGCCCATGGAACTGGAGGCTCAAGTTGCCTGGGGTACCACAGACTCAAGCAATCCTTGCCTCAGTTTCCCAGGTAGCTGGGATTACAGGCATGTGCCACCACGCCCAACTATATTTTTTTGGAACTAGGTCTGGCTATGTGCCCCTGACGGGACTTGAGGCATAATCCCTGGCCCCAGCTGCTGTTTCCTAGGCTGCCACTTACAGGCATGCACCACCCTGCCCTGCCTCGGCTCTGTATCATTTTTTTATAATGCAAAATGTCTGGGAGGATATATTCTAATATTTTAACAGTGGTTATGCCAAGTTGGTAGGACTATAACACAAGCATAATATAATACAAGTCTATAGATTATACTTATATATAGCAAGCTGATAACTGTCTACTATAAGTATATATGAGTCAACTTTTTGTCACTTACTAGAAGAATACAAAGCTATTTCCATTTGAAATTAAACTAAAAAATTTGTGCTGATTATAGATTGAAGTAGCTAACAGTGCCAGTCTAGCTAATGATAATTTTTTTTGCAGTAGTAGCAAATATACATCCTGATAATGCCCTGTGACCAAGACAGAAAATGGAATGGTTTTGAGAAGAGTCACAATAATAAACACACAGGTTACCAAGAGCACTGCAGCTAGAGAGCATGTGAGAAAGGACCTCATCTGAGGATTTAGGTTTCAGAGCCCACTAACAGGGTGGGGGCAGGTTTATGCTTTTGGATCAGATGAACCCAAAGATACATGCTTTTTTTCTCCCCTTGGCCTTTTTGGAGTAGTTACTATGGTTTCTGAAAAAAAAATTCTAGTGTCATTGTCCTAAATAAACACAATATTGGAAGGATTATTTGGTTGAAGCTGGAAGTGGGCTTGTGCTTCTTTGAATTATTGCCCTGTTAACAAAAAGGAAGGGTGAATACCAGATTAATCTGGGAAAGCAATGTCAAAATACAGAAATTTGATTGAGAGCTTGAGTAATCAAGTCAGGCAGAAGCAGGTAGACTTTGAAAGGTTGAAGCAGAAGGCTTCTCTCAGTTAAGTCCTCAAAATGTTGTAGGTCTGAAGAGGGAACGTATTTTTTAGCTCATTTAAAGAAAGCAGGCTTCTTCTCACTGAGTAACTCACTTTTAATGAGCAAGAGAGAATGTGTTGGGTCATTTAGTATTTGTTACCTGCAGGTCAGAAGGCAAAATTCCTAACTGCAGGGCAATAGACACCAAGAAAACAAACCACTTAATGCCAATGGTTTTTTAGTTTTCTGTTTCTTCTAATATGTCTTTGATCCCTGAAGGGAAGGACTGATACTGATTAACTGGGAAAAACAAATTTGGAATGACAAAAAGTACTTCCCACACATTCCTACCAATCTGTGTATGTCCCAGTTTGCACACATTCTCCCATCTCTCTCCTGCCCTCACATCCTTTCTTAGCAAGGTTGGAAGCCTTTATTTGCTACCACAACAAAATCCTCATTCTTACTGAGTTCAAGAGTCAAATTTTTATAAATAAAAAGATTGATCTAATGAAAAGAGCCAGAAACTGGGAGTCAACTATTCAAGCCATTCCCACTAACTAGTTTACTCATTTATTGGATGAATTTATCGAGAACCTATCAATTTCAGGCTTAGCCCTCTTCCAGATGCATGGTGCACAGCAGGGAAGCAAAACAAGTCCTTACTCTTCTGATGATTACGTCCTAGTGTAGGGAGACCAGTAATAAAGAAGTCTAGGTAGCATTTGGCAGATGAAAGTGAGGGCCAGGAAGGAGAAAAAGAGAGAGTGGGCAACAGGGTGAGGGTGAAGTGTTATCTAATGTAAACTGCACCAGAGTCCCCTAGGAGTGAAGCATTTTTTAAAATACAAATGTTGCACAGATTGAATCACTCATTCAATAGGTATGAAGTGGGAGCCCGAGAATTTGTATTTCTAAGAAGTTCCTAACAAGGTGCTGTTGATACTATGGTCTAGGGACTATATTTTTTTATTTTGTTTTGTTTTGTTTTGTTTTTTGAGACTAGGTCTCGCTATTTTTGCCCATGGAACCGCAGGCTCACGTTGCCCGGGGTACCATAGACTCAAGCAATCCGAAGCCTCAGCTTCCCAGGTAGCTGGGATTACAGGCGCATGCCACCATGCCCAGCTATTTTTTTGGAACTAGGTCTCGCTGTGTTGCCCCGAGCAAGACTCGAACTGCGATCCCTTAGCCCCGGCCACTTCATAGACTGAAGCTTACAGGCACAAGTCACCGTGCCGGGTTCAGGGGCTATATTTTGAGAACTCTGGGCTAGTGCATGTTATATAGGATGTCCAGGGAAGGCTTCTCTGAGCTCACATATAAAGAGAGAACAGTCTTTTGGGGAAGAGTAAGAGCACTGAAGTCCGAAAACAGGAAGTGGAAGCCCCCTGGGTAGGTGTGTACTTGGAGTGTTTAAGAAATGGCAAGGAGGTGTAGTGGCTGACATGGAGGAAGGAACTGGGGAGGAAAATAAGATTATATAGATGTAAGAATTTTTATTTTTATCAAAAAGGAGGCAGAAAGTCAGGAAAGTCTTCTAAGCAAAGGCGTGACATGTTCTGTATTAAAAGTAATAGGTAGCCGGGCACGGTGGCTCATGCCTGTAAGCTTCAGCCTATGAAGTGGCCGGGGCTAGGGAGCGCGGTTCAAGTCCCGCTTGGGGCAACACAGCGAGACCTACTTCCAAAAAACTAGCTGGACGTGGTGGCGCGCGCCTATAATCCCAGCAACCTGGGAAGCTGAGGCTGGGGATTGCTTGAGTCCGTGGAACCCCGGTCAACGAGAGCCTTCAGATCCACAGGCAAAAATAGCAAGACCTAGTCTCAAAAATAAACAAACAAACAAATAAATAAATAAACTGGGTTAACCAAGCATTCTGAACATGCCAGCTCTTTGGGAGTGCTACATTTAGGGTTGCAACACAATAAGATGCCCTACACCTCTCATTTTTATACAGAAATATACATAAGCTCAAATGAAAACATTCAATCTAAATTGAATTTAGTTCTAAAATAAAGCTACAGTGCTAGAATTTATCAAGTCAGGCAGACATATGTGATTTGATGCCTATATCATGTTTTCAGAGGTCATGGAAATCAGTTTCTAAAAGAGATTAGAAAAGGCAGGTTTGCAAAGATAGTTTACAGAAGAATGACAACAAAGCAAAATATCCCCTACTTAGGTTTTTTTTAATGTTAGAATCTTCGCCTGAGGCCCATATAGTCAACACTGGCAGTGTCACCTATAGCTCAAGAGTCAGCTGCCATATAGCCAGCTATATGTGTTACATGCCCAGTTCCTTGGGGCTAAGAATAAAGGTTGCACTGAGCAACTTCACCCCTGAGAAACTTTGTTCAGAGAAACACTGAGGTTTAGGAATAACTTAAATATAGAAAGAGTGAGGGGGAAGAGAACCAGAATGTTGTGATTAATGTTTACATACAACATTGCTTAGGTTATGTTAAAAACTATAATCTCCCCAGTGAGGGTAAATGGGAACTCTGCAATATCTTTGTAAATGTTCTGTACATCTAGAATTGTTCCAGGGGCTGGGCACGGTGGCTTGTGCCTGTAAGCTTCAGCCTGTGAATCGCCCCGGGGCAAGGGATCTTGGTGCAAGTCCTGCCTGGGGCACTTAGTAAGATCTAGTTCCAAAAGAATACAGCTGGGCGTGGTGGTGCGCGCCTGTAATCCCGGCTACCTGGGAAGCTGAGGCTGGGGATCGCTTGAGTCTGTGGTACCCCCGGCAACGTGAGCCTGTGGTTCCACAGGCAAAAAATAGCGAGACCAAATCTCAAAAAAAAAAAAAAAAAAAAAAAGAAGTTCACTTTTTAATGTATCTACTGGGGAAATTTGAGAACATGTCAATATTTCCCGGACCCCTCATACACAAATTTGCATTCTTTGGGCATTTATTTTTATTTATTTATTTTTCAGTTTTTTGTTTTGTTTTGTTTTTGTTTTTTGAGACTAGGTCTCGCTATTTTTGTCTGTGGAACCGCAGGCTCTCGTTGCCCGGGGTACCACGGACTCAGGCAATCCCCAGCCTCAGCTTCCCAGGTAGCTGGAATTACAGGCGCGCGCCACCAGGTCCAGCTATTTTTTTTGGAACTAGGTCTCGCTATGGGCCCCAGGCGGGATTCGAACCGCGATCCCTAGCCCCGGCCGCTTCATAGGCTGAAGCTTACAGGCATGAGCCACCGTGCCCGGCCTTCTTTGGGCATTTAAAGATCACAGATTATTGAAATAGCTAAATAACTCAATACTGTTATATTTTGCCACTGATTTTCTGTTTCATAATATGTGAAATTTTTTTAAGATTGAATTTTAATGATTTTCATTTTATTCTTGAGAATTCTTTTGTCCTTTTGCAAAATAAACCCATTTTATTATTGATTAAAATTACCTAACATTGCAAAATTAATCAAGCACCATGTAGGTTAATTATTGTAGAATAAATGCTTTAAAAATTTGTTTAAAAAAATAGAATTGTTCCAAAATAAAGTAGAAAAATAATTCTCCTTTAGAGATACCTTAACTATTTCTCACTTCATTTGAGTGGGAGCGTCTTTGAGGGGGCTGTAAGCAATTCTTTTTCCTAACTGCTTTATGTAAGCCCAGGAAGTTCTCCAGCCCTCTATTGTTAGAAGTTAAAATTCTGGAAAGTTACTCCAAGAAATTAATCACTCAATATGTAAACCTAAATAATCAAAGCTTGCTTTCACATGGGAATAAATTTTAATTTCAATTTTTAAACATTGTTAGTGTAGTAATTTTTCTCTAGTTCATCTCTAAATGTGGACTGCTAAGAATTCCAATATTTACATTTTCTTTTTTTTTTTTTCGACTAGATCTCGCTATTTTTGCCTGTGGAACCACAGGCTCATGTTGCCTGGGGTACCACAGAATCAAGCAATCCCCAGCCTCAGCTTCCCAGATAGCTGGGATTACAGGCATGTGCCACCAGGCCCAGCTATATTTTTTTGGAAATAGGTCTCGCTACGGGTCCCCGCCGGAACTCGAACCACGATCCCTGGCCCTGACCATGTCTTCCTAGGCTGAAGCTTATAGGCATGTGCCACCATGCCTGGCAAAATTTGGGGTCTTGCCAACTTCAAATCAAAGGATCATAATCTCTGGTGAAGAGACTGAAAATGTGTCCATTTAACCAGTTCCCCCAAGTAATTTTATGTACATCAAAGTATGAAAAAATAGTTGGCATTTTTCCACTCTCTGTTCTTACCTTGTAAACTCATGTTCCCCTGCAGCTGCTGCCAAAAACTCACAAAATCCATTCCTTTGCGGCGGGCATGGTGGCTCTGCCTGTAAACTTCAGCCTATGAAGCGACTGGGGCTAGGGATTGCAGTTCGAGTCCTGCTTGGGGCAACACAGTGAGACCTAGTCCAAAAAAATAGCTGGGTGTGGTGGCATGCGCCTGTAATCCCAACTACCTGGGAAGTTGAGGCTGGGCATTGCTTGAGTCCATGGTGCCCCAGGCAAAAAAAAAAAAAAAAAAAAAAAAAAAAAAATCCATTCCTTGGCTTTGATGGAGCTTTGCAAGCAGCTTAGGTAGTTAGGTGAAGCAAGAATTGCAAAAAATATCAGTTACTAGAGTTAATGGTTACAGATCACCTTAAAAATGTAAACAGACACAATTTCTTCGTTTTTGTCTTCCACTGTTTTGAACTCCTCTAGGAGCTACAGTAGTCTTTATCCAGGGATGCCTGAAACCTACATAGTACAAACTCAGATATACTGTTTCTCTGATATGTAGATATCTATGCTAATGTTTAATTTATAAATTAAGCATAAGAGACCGTTTACAATAGCTAGTAATAAAACAAATATTGTATTAACAATGTTAAAAAAGTTATGTGCTTGTATTCTTTCAAAATATCTTATCATACATAATAGTTTGGACTATATAATTGAAACTGGGAAATCATGTTTCAGGTAAGGCTGGACTTCTGTAGTTGACCTTCCTATATAAATTTTTTTTTTTTTGAGACTAGGTCTCGTTATTTTTACCCATGGAATCGCAGGCTCTCATTCCCCGGGGTACAACAGACTCAAGCAATCCCCAGCCTCAGCTTCCCAAGTAGCTGGGATTACAGGCATACGCCACCACGCCCAGCTATTTTTTTGGAACTCGGTCTTGCTACAGGCCCCAGGCTGAACTTGAACCGCGATCCCTAGTCCCTGCCACTTTATAGGCTGACGCTTACAGGCACAAGCCACCATGCCCGGCAGCCTTCCTATATAAATAACCCCAAATTTTCAACATTTAATAATACAATAGTTTATATAAGTATTTCCCATTTCTCCCTACCCTACATATTCCTTCATTTTTCTCCCTTTCTTGTTTCTCTTTTTTCTTTGCCGTTTGATACTGGGAAGTAATACCTCAACAGTGGTTGTCTTTAGTTAATAAGACTGTGAATAGGTGATTTTTTTCTTTCTTTTTTCTCCCCTTTTTCTACCTTCAGCTTGCTAAATTGGTCAGTAAACATAACAGAATCATTCATGAAAGGAATTCCTTTGAAGGCCTGGTTAACTTGAAAGGAGAGATAGTAGGGCAAGACTAGTTACTTTATATCTTTGTGCTTCCTCACCTCTTATGTTTACTTTTGAAAATAGTCAAGAAAGATTAAAATTGTTTCTCTGGGCCAGGAACGGTGGCTCGTGCCTGTAAGCTTCAGCCTATGAGGCGGCCGGGGCAAGGATCGCGGTTCAAGTCTCGCCTGGGGCCTGTAGTAAGACCTAGTTGCAAAAAAAAATAGCTGGGCCTGGTGGCGCGCACCTGTCATCCCAGCTACCTGGGAAGCTGAGGCTGGGGATTGCTTGAGTCTGTGGTACCCCAGGCAACGTGAGCCTGCGGTTCCATGGACAAAAATAGTGAGACCTAGTCTCAAAAAAAAAAAATTGTTTATTTTTTTTTCTTCTGTTCCTGGTTCTGTTCTTCTCTTGCTGATACTTTCTTGGCCCCCCCCAACTGCGAGTTCTGTTTTAGGAAAGCAGCTGTATGATACTTCTGTAAGGAAAGAAAGAATCACTGTCTTGCTATGTAAGCATAGACCTCACTGCCTTTTTGTATTGCTTCTTTCTCCTCGAGGGCTGAGATTCCGCTTTGTAATTCCACGGCTATTTTTAACATCCTGCAGGCTTAAAGCAAAAGTCAGTTCCTTCATCTTCAGTTGGTCACAAGTTTTGTAAACCTTCCTTTCCCCTGGAGCAAATAGCAGCTGATAGTGATGATAGAAGACAGTTCAGAAGCAATCTTGGAAAGTATTTTTTCATACTTCTACATAAGCCACACCTCTCAACCGTCAAAAAGACATAGGAAAAGTCGTGTATAACGACTGGTATTTTGAGAAGGCTCTTGTAATCATTTGTGTCCTCTGCAGCATTACTCCGCTTAGTTCTCAAAGCATGAATGAAGAAAGCCCCAGAGAGTGAACAGCCGAGTGCATCCGGCGAAGGGAAAAAAAATCTACAGGCTTAGGCTCTCCAGGCTCTCAGTTCGGGGGCCAAGTGCCCTTGATAATTTCCTTCATTACTCTAGAGACTGTTAATTTTTCAGTCTGCTCTTGAAACCCGGCTATAATTGTCCACTGAGCGCTGAGAGAAGCTAAATCAGCCCCTAGAGAAGGCACCACCCTCTAGGCTGGGCCCGGTTGTCACGACGACGTTTTGAGGATCTCTTAAGCTGCCCTTGAGTTGCTCTTGAGAACAAAGAATTAGACCTAAGAGTTGAAAACCTCTGTAGCTGGTTTCTCTGTGTCCTTCTCTCTAAAAGGGAAATTAATTTTAACTCCTAACACAGTGCTCATTTTTAGGAACATGGGATTATTTTTGCTATCTCTAGTCTGAATTTTTCTTAGCAGTGTGAAAATCTCATTTAAATATTTGAAATTCACACTGTGAGCTGAAGTCTCTTGACTTCAGGAAAGTGGGAATATAAGGCCGGGCATGGTGGCGCATATGCCTGTAAACGGCAGCCTAGGAAGTCGCGGCCGGGGCCAGGGATCACGGTTTGAGTTCCGCTGGGGGCACGTAGTGAGACCTAGTTCCAAAAAATATATAGCTGGGTGTGGTGGCACGCACCTGTAATCCCAACTACCTGGGAAGCTGAGGCTGGGGATTGCTTGAGTCTGTGGTACCCTGGTCAACGTGAGCCTGTGGTTCCACAGGCAAAAATAGCGAGACCTAGACTCAAAAAAAGAAAAAAAAAGTGGGAATATAGTTTTAGGCATTTTCACCATAATAAATGCCTGCGGTATTACAGTTGCATTAATAGTTGTTACTATTTGGGGATTGCCCTTTATGAAGCTACTAAGGGTAGACTTCAACCACACTGTCCTCAACTTTTCTTCTCGTTTGGGATTAGGCTTTCATATTAGAGACTAGCTTTAGGCTATTGGGTGAAATTTCACATCAGGATTTTAGACTGCCAGAAATGTTTCATTATTTTTAATTTTCTCCCCTATTCGTCATTGTATTTATTGCTAGGCATATTTTAACTTGAATTGCAAGCATATATAGAATCAAAAGCAAATAAATTTGAAAAAATGGAAGCTCACCTTTGCTACATTCACACATAAGATAAAGCATATATGAGACCAGATTCTCTAATTAATAGTAATCTTTATGTGAACTTTTCCCAGTTAAAGAACATAAAGAAAATCTAAGTGAACAATCAAAGTGAATATTCTGATGAATGACTATAGATACTGATGGGATTTGGTGCATAGGGTTCTTAGGTCTCTGAAAAAGAATCCAACAGATGTTCCCATAGATCAGCACATGGCAAGTTTATTGAAGAAAGGAAAACACAGGTGGGCAGTCTTTTTTTTTT
>PVHY01023012.1:0-21595 GCA_004024945.1 Uropsilus gracilis | reverse complement strand
TCTCGTTGCCCGGGGTACCACAGACTCAAGCCATCCCCATTCTCAGCTTCCCAGGTAGCTGGGATAACAGGCGTGCGCCACCATGCCCTGCTATTTTTTTGGAACTGGGTCTCGCTACGTGCCCCTGGCGGGACTCGAACCGCGATCCCTGGCCCCAGCCGTGGCTTTCTAGGCTGCTGCCTACAGGCATGTGCCGCCGTGCCCGGCCATGAGATGGTCTCATGAGCAGATGGCCCGGGAAAGTGCTGCCACGCAGACGGTGCTGTGGCTGTCTTCACAGGAGTCTGCCCTGTCCGACATGGCTGTGGGGCTTCTGAGGGCTTCTGAGCAGGCTGGGTGTGGAGACTTCCGGGATGAGATGCGTGGAGCTGGCCTTGATCCCTTCCTGGAGGGGGCGCCTGCTGCTCGGGGGGGTGACCGTGTGGGTGCTGAGTACGGTGTGTCTCCTGTCGTTGGCCACAGGAGGAGCAGAAGACCATGAAGTCCAAGATGCGAGAGAAGGTTCGGCCCAAAATGGGGAAGATCGACATCGACTACCAGAAGCTGCACGACGCCTTCTTCAAGTGGCAGACCAAGCCCAAGCTGACCATCCACGGGGACCTGTACTATGAGGTTCGCTGCCGGGGAGGCGGGGCCTTCACAGTGTTCTTAGGGTTGCCCATTCAACCCCCTGGGCCGGGATGGAGTTTGCAGCCCCAGGATGGAAGGCTAACGGCAGGAGGGTTACAGGCCAGGTCTGTGAGGGGCTCCTGACACGTGGCTACGTCAGGGACGGGGGCCAAGTCGCAGGTGCTTTTAGGGAACAGCTACGAGCCGTGGGTCGGAGCAGGTGTTAGTCTGTGGGCCCTGTAACGCGAGTGCCTGGGACGTCGTGGCCCCTTGAGGTGGGAGGATGGCGGATCCCCTCGTCTAATGCCCTCGTTTCGCAGATGAGAAAGTAGGCTCGAACTTGGCCTATGGGGCCCCTCCTCAGCGGGTTGGTAATGACCCTTTCCACCCTTCCTGGTCTTTACCCTGTTCCTCCGCCACGGGGAAAGAAGTGACGAAAGTCACAGTGGGAACCAGGCAGCCCTCTGTGGAGACCTGTGCCTGTGGGGCTGGGCGTGCCTCGACTCTGTCCTCGTGTCCCGCGTGTGTCTGGCACCTGCAGGACGGCGTGCTCGCCTTTCTCCTCAGGGGAAGGAGTTCGAGACGCGGCTGAAGGAGAAGAAGCCAGGAGACCTGTCTGATGAGCTGAGGATCTCCTTGGGGATGCCAGTAGGACCGGTGCGTGCGCCTGCCTGGCTGGGACTTGGGCGGCCATGATGGGAACTGGGGCAGAGGGAGATGGGGGGCCGGGTTGGCCGACGGTGCCCTGTGCTTCCTCCTGCAGAACGCCCACAAGGTGCCGCCCCCGTGGCTGATTGCCATGCAGCGGTACGGGCCGCCCCCGTCCTACCCCAACCTCAAGATCCCGGGGCTCAACTCGCCCATCCCCGAGGTGAGTGCCGGTCCTGCTTTCCTTCTTCGGGCCTTTGCTTTGCAGCTGGGGGTGGTTTTCGTTTTCCTCCTCATTCACCGCGTTTCTCTCTCCTTCTAAGAGTAACGTGGTTTTTGTCTCCTGAATCTGACGTGCTGAAAATAAAGCCGCAGTGGGTGAGGCCGAAGGTGAAGTAGAGATACTTAGCTTAGCATCTGACGACGGGGTTTGCAGACATTGCTCTGATAGATGTCGGGCGGGGAAGTGGGAACGACTTTGTCTCTGGAAAGTCAGTGAATTGATTGTTTTAGTGTAGAAAGTGCTAAGCTGGGAACACCTCCAAGCAGTTAAAGTGGAAAGGCTCTAAATGTTAGAGTTAAGGTAATCATTTTTGCCCTTCAAGGAACGCAGTCTGAAGGGTTGGCAGAGTTTGGGAAGTCAGTGAGGAGCTGGAGTCAGGTTTTCCAGAGCGAAGCGTTTGGGTTCGCGCGGCGTGCACGTGCCGGGAAGGCGGAGGTTTCCGGCACGCTCGTGTTTGTGTGATTGGCTGGTGGGTCCTCACGGCAGACTCCCAGGGGCAATGCGGCAGCCAGACAGCGTTAAAAGCAGGTCCTTGCCCATGAGCGGTCCGGGAGGCAGAGTGAGCGCTGGGATGTGCTTTTTCCTGAGCATCCCGCACGCGCTTCTGCTGCCCGTCGACCGGAATGTCCTCGTCTCAAAAAGGGCCAAAGCTGGCAAAGCCCCAGAGGGCCTGACAGGCTTATTTGCGATTGTTCCGGAGCCGAGCTCGCCCACAAAGCTGCCTGGACCTGACCAGCAGCCCCCGGCTGCTGCTACCATCATGTGCTTGGGCACCTTCTGACCTCGTGGAGAGAAAATGCGTCGCTGCCGGTGGCAGCAGGAACATCCTTCGCTGTTGAGAACCAACTGTTTCCCATCACGGTGGCGTTTCCAGTGCGCAGCTGAGAGGGCTTCCGCCGCCCCCCCTGCAGGTGGTGCCCGCTTGGTGTGGACAGCACACGGATTGGCGTCTCCAGAAGGCCCTGCGGGCTCGGCCTCCCCGGCCTCCTGTGCACGCGGGTGGCTGTGCTCTGGGACTCAGATCTGTCCGGATGCCCTGAGCAGTTTGTGGCCGCGGACGCCGGGAGGGGGTGTTGTGAGGCCCAGGTGCTGTGGACTTCGGATGAAGCCCAATTTCCTGAGCCTCACAGCCGCGGATCTGTGAATGTGGCGGTTCCTTGCCCCTCCAGGAGAGGGCGCGCTTGTCTTGGCCTTTGTTGGGGCCCTGTACAGCAACACCCTTCAGCTGGAGCCCAGGAGCCAGAGGTCATGTCCGAGTTAGAGGGGCAGGGCCTTTCCGCCTCCCACCTCTCTCCACCCCGCCCCTCCGGATACTAGTTGCGGCTTTTGCTTTGCGATGCTTTAGGACGTTTCTCCGAAGTCATCATTTCCAGAGTCCCCAAGCCTTGGCCCTGTGCTCTGGAACACGTCTCTCGAGCCGCACTACCCTAGACTCCTGTCTCCTTTCTTGCAGAGCTGTTCTTTCGGGTACCATGCTGGAGGCTGGGGCAAACCGCCAGTTGACGAGACTGGGAAGCCGCTCTACGGAGATGTGTTTGGAACCAATGCCGCCGAGTTTCAGGTACGGTCACGGCCGGTGAGCTCGGGCTCCCTGAGGTCGCGGCGTCCACGGGCAGTGGGTTGGGAGCTCTGTTACCAGGGAGCGAGGGCTGCGAAGCCTCAGATTCCGCACGGGGGCACACATGGTCCCTCGCTGTTACTGAGGCGCCCTCCTGGGCTGCGAGCTCCCTGCAGGCACGGTGAGCCTTCGCCGCCTGAGTGGCAGCTCACGACTTAGCGCGTGGCCGATGCTCAGGCAGCGCTTGTGAGGGGTCGAGTGGTCTCTTTCAGACCAAGACCGAGGAAGAGGAGATTGATCGGACCCCTTGGGGGGAGCTGGAGCCATCCGACGAAGAGTCTTCTGAAGAAGAGGAAGAGGAGGAAAGTGATGAAGATAAGCCAGATGAGACCGGCTTCATCACCCCTGCAGACAGGTGGGAAGCGGCGTCCGCGCAGGCTTGGCAGCCGGCTGTCTGCAGGGCCGCCGCTCCCGAGCCTGTTCCTCTCTCCACAGCGGCCTCATCACTCCTGGAGGGTTCTCGTCGGTTCCAGCTGGGATGGAGACTCCGGAGCTCATCGAACTGAGGAAGAAGAAGATCGAGGAGGCGATGGACGGGTGAGGGAACCAGGCAGGGCCCAGAGGGGAGGGTTTTCCTTTCCCTTCAGCCTGTTGGTTGGCCGGCTGACTGTCGTGTACCCCCGGGACCCATTTTAAAAGGACTGGGGTTTGGCACACCAGTGGGTCTCAAGTACTGCCGCAGGCAGCGGGGTGCCGCGGACGAGTCATCCGAGAACAAGATGCTCTCAGCTGCGGGATGTGTGTGGGGAGGGACTTGGCGGCCCTCGCTGAGGAGGAGGCGTTTGAGCAGAGAGGGGCTCGTCAGGCACGTGGCCCTCAGGCAGCGTGGGGAGGCCCAGGCACAGCCCGAGGGCCTGGGGCTCGGGCCTGGGCCTCGGGCCTGGGCCGCCACAGTGGAGTGAGCACGGCAGGGTGGCGCGTCTCCCGTTTTCCAGTTCCCTGGAGAAAGAGAAGTTCCGCTTCCACCAGACTGTGTCTGCTGAAGTGTGCGCTGTGTCCCGGCCCCACGTCCTCGCCTTCCCTGAACGTGCTGGCGCAGGGAAGCCGCGGAGCCTGTGTCGCTGAACTCACGGCTCGGGCCTGGACGCAGGGCTGCCCTGAGCCTCGCGGCCCTGTCTGCCGAGCGGGGGCGGGAGCCCGGGGCCTGTGCCTTCAGCGGGTCACGTCTGGCTGAACCGGTGGTGCAGAAGGTGGTTTTCTTGGTCCATCTGTTCTCTGTTCCGTCTCCCCCGTTTCTTTATGAGTTGGGCCTGTTTTATGATCCCAGTCCGTTTCCTTGGTTGAGTCATGGCTGTGGGGTTCTGCTATTTTAGCACCGGCTTCCGGGGTAATAACGCCCATCTTCGCCACACAGTCTGTCTTCAAGTGATCCTGTACCACTTCCGGGCAGTCAGGCGCCTCACAGTGGTCTCCGTCCATGTCTGCCCTTGGCGCTACGGTCGCACGTTCACCTTCTGCACGTGACAGAGTCTGTGTCTGTGCCTGTGTGTGCGTACGCTGTGCCGTGGTCATTTTGTCTGAGTGGTCAGTTACCTCTCAGAGCAGTTTACATGGTGACCCTACGAACCCACGCAGTTACCAGTCCCACTCTTACTTCTTTGTTTCTATTCAGGTTTCCGGCTGGTATCATTTTCCACCCGCCTGAAAGCCTTCCTTTAACACGTCGTGTTGAGGGCGTGTTGCTCGTGGACTCTTGAAGCTTCTGTGGACTAAAAATACCTTCCCTTGGCCTTTGTTTTGGAAAAATGTTTGCCTGGCAGAGGAGGCCAGGTTGACAGTGTCTTTCCTTTAAATAGGTTGCGGTGTCTTCTTCCTTGTGTCGTTTCTGATGGTAAATCTGTCGTCGTCTTTGCTCAGTTTCTCTTCACGTATGTATTGCTTTTCTGTGGCACTTTGAAAGGTTTCTCCAGCCCGGTTTGGAACAGCTGATTTCCGTGTGCAGCGTGGGGGGTGGCCGCCTTCCTGACTTGGGCTTCGTCAGGCGTCTGGGTTCACGGTCCTTACTGATCCCGGATCCCTTCTCCAAAACCTTACTGCTCTCCCGTCTTGCTCTGTGGCAGCTCCTGGCTGCATCCTTTCGATCTCTCGGAGTCATCCTGCTGCTCTGTGCACTTGAAAGAACATTGCTGGGGGTGGGTTTTCATTTTAGAAAGTTCCTATTCCTCTGTCTTCTGGTCTGCTAATATATATAGTTTTCCGCAATTTCTGATCTGACATTAACCCCACCCTCTGTGTGCTTTCTCATCGCTCGTGGTGTGACTTGGGCCTGTTTATAGCGCGAGCGGCTCTTAATTTAACTCGCTGGGCAGATGGAGTGGCGTTACAGCGACATTCCCGTACACTTGCTGCTAATTCCAACATCTGTGCCGGTTCTGGGCTGATTGAAAGCCACGTCGGCTTTCCCTCGGTGAGGACTGCATTTCCTGTTTCTGTGCGCGCCTCCTGGTTTCTGACTGGCTGCTGTGGGCTCTGCCTTGGTGGGCTCAGGGCGCTTGGGCAGTGGCCGTCGGGACGCGCCCACCCTGCCCAGGCGGGCGGTTGAGGAGCGGATGCGGGTTAAGGTTTTCAGGTCTTGCTTTCCGTGGCTCCTTTCTCCAGCCCCGCGTGGAGACACTTGTGTGCGCTCTCCCCGTTGCCCCACGAGGCAGGGGTTTTCCAGTCTGGCAACGGCGCGGGCACCGTCCCCAGGCCCGAGCGGGCAGTGGCACTGTTGGGCTTGTCCACCGGATGACCTTCCCCGGCCTCACGCGCAGTTCCGAGCGGCGTCCTTGAGCGCCTCTGCAGGTCCTGCCTGCGCTCTGTCCTGTGCTGCGTCGCCATCTTGGTCTCTCCTTGCCCACTCAGCGTCAGCCCCCCCCCGTGGGTCCCGGGCTCTGCGTGGGTCCCTGTTCTGCAGCCTGCAGACGGCGCAGTGGGCTGGCGCTGAAGGACTCAGCTCCTCCGCTTCCTGTTTCGGAAGTCCCTGTCCTTTGTCGTGCTGTGTCCAGGGACATGAAAACACCGTTTCCTGCACTTGGCTTTGTTGTTACTTCAGCGGGGCGGGCAAACTTGGAGGGTAAGCTGCTGCTCCTTGTCTGCAAGCAGAGGTCTCGGAGGGTTGTGTGTATTCTAGGAAAAAGAAGAAAGGAAGGTAGAGTAAGGTGAGCCGGGATTAGCTAGGCGGCCCGGTTGTGAAACCGCCAGGTCCGTGTAAGGGGTTTGGCTGCTGTTCAAGTAGTGGTCAGAGGACTCGACGGGCGTGGACAGAGGAGCGCCAGCCGCCACGGGAGGAGCGCCGTCTCCTCCAGGGGAGGGTGGGGCGCCACCCTGGTCCGAGGGGATGTGGGTGAACTGATCCTTGTCTCGCTCGGTGGATCCCTGGAACCAGCAGGCCCGGCCCTGCTCCCCCGATGCGTCTCCGTGGTCTGTGGCGGCCGCCTGGGCATCATTTTGCCCTGGGTAGCTCAGAACCTCTCTGGGGAGCCGGGCAGAAGTGCGGCCCCTTCTGAGGACTCCTGCCCCTTCCGTTTTGGGTTTCACCCTCTTGTCCTTTGCAGGAGCGAGACGCCTCAGCTGTTCACTGTGTTGCCCGAGAAGAGAACGGCCACCGTTGGGGGCGCCATGATGGGCTCAACCCACATCTATGACATGTCCACGGTGAGCCCTTGGCGGATGCTGCTTCAGGGGACCGCGAAGGGGGCGGAGCCTGGGGCTTGTGCGCGCCTGTCTCTGGAGATGACGAGGCTCTGTCTGGTCTCGTCCAGGTCATGAGCCGGAAGGGGCCAGCCCCCGAGCTGCAGGGTGTGGAAGTGGCCCTGGCCCCGGAGGAGTTGGAGCTGGACCCCATGGCCATGACCCAGAAGTACGAGGAGCACGTGCGGGAGCAGCAGGCGCAGGTGGAGAAGGAAGACTTCAGTGACATGGTGGCCGAGCACGCAGCCAAGCAGAAGGTGGGGGCTCGCATGGGGCCCAGGGACGGGGTCTGTCTGCTCCGTGCAGTGGCTGTCGCGGGGAGACTGAGGTGGACGCGGCCTGCTGCCCCCAGCGCTGGGACCCTTCGCACTTCCCGGCGTGGGGGTGCCCTTGAGGGGGACTGGGGGGGGGTGTGCCCCTGAGGGGGATGGAGCTGATGGAGCAGGGAGGGAAGGGACTGGAAGGGACGTGGGAACGGAGTCTTCTCCCTGGTACTTCTCCCCTCGGACCTGCGGGCGCTGTCAGGCCACGCGGTCCGCTTGGGAGTCCCGGGTGGTGCCACGCGCGGTGACTGTTCTCTCTCTTCTGCAGCAAAAGAAGCGAAAAGCTCAGCCCCAGGACAGCCGCGGGGGCAGCAAGAAGTACAAGGAGTTCAAATTTTAGGTCCCTTCCCACATCGGTCCCCCTCAGGCCCTCTGGCCACCCGGGCTTTGCACCTGGGTCCCCACCAGTCAGCTCCCCCGCGGTTCCTAAGGGCTCGTCATCATCGTTTCATGCTCTTATTTTAGACTGTTTTGTAAATAAAGCTGTTTCCCAGGGAAGGGGATGGCTGTCACACTCCCAGTCCTCCGGCTCCTTGCGCTCCCCTCTGCAGAGACCGAAGCATTGCAGCCCTTTCCTCCAGCGAGCAGCCCTTTCCTCCCAACTAGGGGGGAGGGGGGGGGAAGGGGGGGGCCGCACCTGCCCCAGGCCTGCTGTCCAGGCGGAAGCCAAGCCTTGTGGGGGACTGGGTCTTCCCCGGTGGCGGCCCTGGAGGGGCACCTCTCAGTCTGGTTTGTCCTTGGGGATTAAAAACAGCCAGCTTAGCACTGCCTGGACGAGGAAGTAGTGGGCTCAGGAAGCAGGCCGGGTCAGCCCTTCTTTGTTGCCCCGGTGGCTGGGGGGCCCACGTCCTTCACCTGGGAGCACAGAGGTCGAAATCTGGAGTCCGGAGCCCCTGTGACCCCGGAGAGGTTTCAGCCAGCCAGTCTCAGGCCTGGGGGGGGGCGGGTTTCAGGTGCAGGCCCACTGTCCCCTGGTCTTCCTGGCAGCAGGGCAGGTTGCTGGCTGGGCGCAGCAGGCCTCCTGGGGGTAGGGAGAGCAGCCGAGAGGTGTAAGCGCACTCACTGAGGTGCCGTGCGCTCGGGGTGTCAAGGTGGCCGCTGGAGGGGGGATCCTGGGAGATCCCAGAGGACTGGCAGTTGAGGAACAGAATTTAGGAAATGGAGCCATCCCAGCCACCTGGGAGGCTGAGGCTGGGGACCACTTGAGTCCATGGGTTCGAGACAACCCCGGGCAACATGGCGAGCCAGTCTCCAGAGAATTGGGAAAAAAAATAAAGAAAGAAATGGAGCCAGCGGCCTAGACAATATTCCAAGTAGAATTACTTGCAGGCAGAAATGACTAATGGTTGTGGAGGGAAGGGAGGGGGGAGGGAGGCTGTAGGTGCAAAGGAGAAAGGTTGGCGCCTGATGGGTCAGGGCCCAGCTTTGTAATTCGCCGGGGGCCCAGGGCCGGGAGCCCAGAGCCCCTGTCCACGCCGGGGCAGGGCAGGGGCGGAAACTTCCTGGCCTACGGCCCGTGGGCGCTCGCTCGTGGCGGCGGCGGCTGGCCGCTGGGTCCTGGCCATCACTTGGTCGGTCGCTGGGAAGAAGCCCGGGCCGCCCGGCCGGGGCCCACTTCTGGCGGGGCTCTGGCAGTGGGTTCCGCAGGGGCCCGGGGCGGGGGCCGTGGGGCGCCGAGGCGCGCTCCCGCGGCAGCCCCACCCGGCCGGGGCCGCGCCCCGGAAAAGCGGGGTTTCCGCCCGCCCGGCGGCCGCGGCCAACAGGACAACGGGGGAGGGGAAGACGGAGGGGTGGGCAGCCCGCCGCGCCGCGGATCCCCTACGGCCCCGGGCCCGCCGCGCGTGCGCCGCCGCAGACCCCTCGCGGGCGGCGGGGCGCGCGCCCGCAGGGCCGCCGGCGGGGGCGCGGGCGCGCGCTCGGGGCCGCGCTGGCCCCGCCCCCCGGCGCCGAGCGGGACGCCCCGCCCCCTCCCCCGGACACGCCCACCCAGTGTCTGGGCCGCGCGGGCCGCAACAGGCGGCGGCGGGCGAGCGTGAGCACCGCGCGCCGCGAGGCCCCGCGCGTGCGTGCAGCCTCTCGCTCGCTCGCTCGCGCGCTCGGGCGGGCGGGCTGAGGAGCCGCGCCGAGCCCCCGCCGCCGCCGCCGCCGCCGCCGCCGCGGGAGAAGCTGGGAGTCCGCTCGGCGCCGCCTCGATCCCCGTCACCCCCGCCACCCCCGAGCCCGGCCCGGCCATGGCCGAACGTGGAGGGGCGGGCGGTGGTCCCGGAGGCGCCGGGGGCGGCAGCGGCCAGCGGGGCTCTGGGGTCGCCCAGTCCCCGCCGCAGCCGCCGCCGCCTCAGCAGCCGCCGCCCCAGCAGCCGACGCCCCCCAAGCTGGCGCAGGCCACCTCGTCGTCCTCGTCCACCTCGGCGGCGGCCGCCTCCTCCTCGTCCTCCTCCACCTCCACCTCCATGGCCGTGGCGGTGGCCTCGGGCTCCGCGCCGTCCGGCGGCCCCGGGCCAGGCCGCACCCCCGCCCCCGTGCAGATGAACCTGTACGCCACCTGGGAGGTGGACCGGAGCTCGTCCAGCTGCGTGCCCAGGTGAGCGGCGGGCGGGGTCCGCGCGGTCTCCGTCTCCCCTGCCGGGCGCCCGGGCAACCCCTCCCCGCTCATCTCCCCTCCCCCTTCCCCCCTCCCCCTCCCCCCGGGCCTCCCGGGGATCCTCCTGCCGAGACCCCGCCCTCCCCTGGCCGCCCCACTCCCGGAGCGGGGCTCGGGGCTGGCAACCGGGCCTGCCCTCGCCCAGCCGGCTGGAGCCGGCCTCTGACTGTCGGCTTCCCCACGGGCGCCCCTGGCATGGCACCCGAGCGCTGGTGTGGATCTCGTTTGATGTTGTCACTTCCCATCAGCTCAGCAGGTGCGGAGCTCCTGTCACCCTCCGCTGTTCAAGCCCAGGTAGTCACCTGGGGGGCCTAGACCGTCCTCGGTCGGTGGGCCCGGTGGTCAGGCAGCCTGGGCCCCGCCTCTGTGCTCCAGGAGCAGCCCTGCCCAGCGCCCGCCTTCCCGCTGTGTCCCAGAGCCCCCGCCCCCCAGGAACTGCAGGGCCCCCTGCGCTGATTGCCTTCTTCCTCCTCACTGCCTGCCTTCACTCCCCTGGCTCCTGGAGCCATCTGGGGACTTTCCTTCCCTTGGGGAAACATTCCGGACTTGGGCATGTTTTCTGCTGCCCTCTGCACTGGGCGGTCTTTCTCCAGCTCCGGCCAGGGTGTGTTGGGTCTTCGTTACCCCTTGAGTAGCCCGGGAGCAGGTTTTGTCCAGCGGGCAGTGCCAGGAGGTGATCAGCACCGTGACTCAAGGGAGCTGATTCTGTCGCCTTGAAGTCTTGCACTGATCTCTAGTTCCAGCCTTGGGCCGGGCTGTGGGAGGCCGGGCCAGTGTGCTGGCGTCTGGCTCTGCCCTCAGCTCTTTTCCTTCTGCCCCTTTATTTGAAATGACTCCACGTTTCTCTCTTCGGCATGTGCTTGTGTAGGTAGATGCACACACACCGACGTTGCAGGTGCCCGTGTGTAGAGATCTAGACAGGCACTAAGTCCTAAGTCCGCCTCGCCCCTTGACCCGGCTTCAGAAATAGAGCATTACCAGTTGCATGGCAGCCTTCTGGGTGCCCTTCCTGGCCACATCCCCTTCCCCCCCCCCAGGTAAACACTGTTCTGAATTGTGTTTATCCCTTCTCTTGTCTTTTAAAAATAGCCTGACTGTGTACATGTGACTCTAAACCGTATTTTTGAGTTTTGAAGTTTATGGAAATCCTCTTCCTGTGTGTTCTGTGACGTGTGTGTGTGTGTGAGCTCAGCCGCAAGCCGGAGAGCCGTCGGTGGTGTACGTAGCTCGGGTTGAGATGTTCCCGCTCATGGATAGACTTAGATGGATGGGGAGACCGTGGATGGACTTTCGATGAGCGTTTGGGTTGGCTCCTGCTGGCTGACATGAGCAGCAAGGCGGTAAATATTTTCCCCCGGGACTCCTGTTGCTCCTCACGGGAGCTCTTGTAAGGTGTCTGTGTCGGGGTGGCATTGCTGTTTGCAGGGCATCGAGCTAAAGCTCTTCACATGACACTAGATCGTCTCCTACTCGCCCCTTCTGGTCTTCATGCACGTTGTGCCTCAACATTCCTTTCACCGACAGGCCGCCTTTTCCCTGTCCTTCCTGTGGGGGTCCCAGGAGCCACAGGAGTTGAGTGTGCTTTGGCGGGTGCCCTCGTGCCACACCCAGCTCGCGGCGTGGTGGTTCCCCGCCTGCTTCTGTGCAGGCCTCTTGTTCTCGCTCCTCATGGCCGCAGCTGTCATCTGAGGTATTCTGAGCTACCTCCGGCCACACCGAGGCACCGTGTCCCTTCCTCCGTGCGTCCAGTCAGGGCACATGCTCGGCCCATCCTCCCTCACATCTGTCCATGTTGGGTGACACCTGGACAGCTGCCTTCTCCAACTTGTTGGGCCGAAAAGGCAAAACAAAACAGAAGGCAAGGGCCAGGCACGGTGATGCGTGCCTGTAAGCGGCAGCCTAGGAAGCCATGGCGGGAACCAGGGATCGCGGTTCGAGTCCCACCCGGGGGCAGCATAGTGAGACCTAGTTCCAAAAAAATAGCTGGGTGTGGTGGCACGCGCCTGTAATACCAGCTACCTGGGAGGCTGAGACTGGGGATGACTTGAGTCTGTGGTACCCTGGACAACATGAGCCTTCGGTTCCATAGGCAAAAATAGCAAGACCTAGTCTCAAAAAAAAAAAAAAAAAAAGAAAGAAATCAAAACAGGAGCTCTTTAGTTAAGAGAAGGTAAAATTAGTGCCAGGCATGGTGGTGTGCCCCTGTAATCCAAGCGCTGGGAGGCAAGAGGCCAGGGAGCCCTTGAATTTGTGAGTTCGACACTACCCCGGGCAACGTAGCGAGACCAGGTCTTGAAATAGCAGCTGAACATGGTGGTGGGTGCCTGTAATCCCAGCTACCTGGGAGGCTGAGGCTGAGGATCGCTTGAGTCCGTGGAACCCCAGGCAATGTGAGCCTGCGGTTCCCTGAGCAACATAGCGAGACCTGGTCTAAATGACAACAACAGCAAACAAACAAACAAAAACAGAAGGCAAGCTGGGTGTGGTGGCGCCCGCCTATAATTCCAGCTACCTAGGAGGCTGAGGCTGGGGACCACTTGAGTCTGCGGGTCCTAGACGACCCCGGGCAACGTAGCGAGACCTGGTCTCTAAAAACAAACAAAAACAAAAGGCCAAAAGCTGCTGTGGATTTTCATTCCGCCCCTGCGGATCACTGAAAAGTCCATACCACACAGTATCGGCCCAGGGGGTTAGCTGGGCACCCGATCAGCTGGGAGGGATCGTGCTGACTTGGCATGGGAGGCGTGGCCTGTTGTCTCCACGTGCTGAGAGCATGCATTCGTGTCCCGTCTGCTGACGGATCTTGCACTTGTCCGCTGTCCTGCTCGGGCTTTGCTTCTCAGCATCACCCTGGTGCTGCAAGCAGCTGCGAGGCACTTGCGCCCTTGGCGTGGGCTGTTTCATCGCAGGGTGGTTATAGCGCCCCGGGGGAGAAGATGGCCTGCTCGCGGCCGTCCAGCTCTGAGTCTCCTTGGTGTCCTCGCTCATGTTCAGCGCTGACGACGTACCGCCCTCTGTATCTCGTCCACCAGACGGGATGCCGCGTGAGCTCCGGGTGTCCGAGACACGGAAACATGGCTGCGGGTCACGACTGGCTGTGCATGCGTGAGGGCCGGTGCATATGCATGCCTTTGTAGGCATGCGAGGAGTTCAGGCCTGTGAAAACAGGGTTCCTCTGCTTGGTGTAGCGGAGGGAGCATGGGAAGTTGAATGCTGGGAAGGTCATGGTTCTGTTTCTGACCCCTACAGAGATCAGATGGACTTTAGAAAGGCCTACCGTCCTGCCTTTCCTCTCACTAGCTGACTAAATAAAGGTGAGCACTGTCGGTGTTTCTCAGGTATGTGCTCTGCTTCCACGTAGCAGCTTAATTCCAGGATCCATTTTCTTCTGACTTCATGGATGAAGAGCGTATCTGTCACTGGCTTTAAGATAACCGACTTGCCCTGGTCATCGACATTTTCCCAACACTTAGAATAAAATGAATGGTGTCCAGGGTTAGAAAGGCAGACATTGTAAAGGAAATAAAACAGAAACAAAAGCAAATTAAGCAAAACAAACAAACGTTGTAAAGGAAAAACGCTCAGTCCACTTCCTGTTCTCACTCCCTCGAGGTGCTAGTGGTGACGTACAGTCTGCTTTCAAGATTCTGTTCAGGGCAGGTAGCGCTCTAGTGCAGCTCTCGGTGACGAGCGCAGCTTCAGAAGGAAGATCGCCTTGCCTTCCCTGGGCCCCAGCAGCCCTTCCTCCGCCGCGGGCTGCTGTGGCGTGCGTGGGTCCTGCTGTGGCACCCATGAGCCCGCGCTGCGGGAGGAGGCTCCTGGAGTCATGTCTGGTCCCACCCCGTTGGCCTCAGGTGATGTTCTCCCAGGTACTCGTTTCTGTGTGGTTGGCTTAGGGTGGGAGAGGTGGGACAATCACTAAATCTCCAAGGGTTCCAGAAGCTCGGTGGTGTAGACACGTCGTCAAGGTGCTGCGTGCTTCAGCACTTGTCAGTCACGTTTCTCCTTCGCCTCTATTTGAAAAAGAAAAAAAAAATAAATAAAAGCAGCTACTGCCGTGCAGCCTCATTGGACGAACGGCCCTGACTCCGGCTGGCACTGCAGGCTGCCGTGAGGCGCTTGCCTTCAGCAGGTTCTCGGGGCAGCGGGCCCCCAAGCCACGGGAACACGAGGCCAGTCAGGGACGCGTTCTCTCTGCCTGTTGTACGTAGGCCCCTCCGCACGCTTGTCTTCCGCGCAGTGGTTGGGGATTCTTCTGCTTGCGGGCATTCTAAAATGGGAGTGAAATACATATAAGATAGAGGCCGGGCACGGTGGCTCGTGCCTGTAAGCTTCAGCCTATGAAGCGGCCGGGGCTAGGGATCGCGGTTCGAGTCCCGCCTGGGGCCCGTAGTGAGGCCTAGTTCCAAAAAAAATAGCTGGGTGTGGTGGCGCACGCCTGTCATCCCAGCTACCTGGGAAGCTGAGGCTGGGGATGGCTTGAGTCCGTGGTACCCTGGGCAACGAGAGCCTGCGGTTCCACGGGCAAAAATAGCGAGACCTAGCCTCAAAAAAAAAAAAAAAAAAAAAAAAATAGGCTCTTCGGATCCACGGGAGAAAACAGGAACTAGATGACAGAAATAAAAGTAAATGAAAGTGACCAGATCCGATTTAGTGTTTCTATTATCCCCCCAGCATTAAAAGCCTCAGAGCCTATTTGTTCCCTGGAAGATTTGAGTTTCACATGGCGAGCGCTGGAAGCGGCTAGCCTCCCCGGCAGGTAACCGTATCCAGGGTCCCCGTGGAAGCTCAGATTCCTGAAGTCAGAAAGAGAATGACTTTCACAGTCTGTTTGCACGTATTGATTTACAGATCCCTTGGACACATGAGTGGTTATGTGATTTCTTTCCAGACTTGCTTTCCAGTCGCTCCACCAGGCCGGTCACTGTCGCTCTTACAGCCCGCGCTTGCCCCCGCGTGCCCGAGCAGTGCAAACGGGAGAAAGTCTGTCGGAGGCCTTTGGGGCTGAGCGGGGCGAGGCGGTTCGGCTCTGGCTTGGCGACGCTGACAGAAGCGTCTCTTCTCCCTCAGCCAAGGCTGAGTTAGGAGACTGATCAGCTTTGCTTCTTGAAGGTCTTAGGGAACCAGGATGTGCGCCCGGGCACCGACTCAGAAGTGTTGCCCCTGCTGCCAGCCACCAGGCAGCTGTCTGCTAGGAAAACCTGCCCACCCCACACTCCCTTTTGCCCCGCGAAAGGCCAGAGAGTAACAGCCTGTTACTCTCAGCTCAGGCACACACGGGAGACCTGTGCCTGGCTCTCGGTGCTTCCCTGGGGCGGGGCCGGGGAGGACGAAGCGCTGTTCCTTGGCTTGGACGCTTTCCAGCGGACAGTGCCTCGAAGCGGTCCGCTGACGCTCCGTCTTACGTCTTACGGCCACGGGCTGCTTTCCCTTCCAGCTGTGCTCGCTCGGGAGACGCACGCTGCACGTGGCGTTGAAACGAACTAGCACCGGGGAAAAGAAGTTCTCTTCTCCGTGCCGGTCGCATCTCACGTCCCACTGATCACCCGTGGCTGGTTGGCCACCGCATCGGACAGGGGAGGAGGAGGACAGTCCCAGGACCACAGAGAGCTCTGCTAGACTGTGTTAGGCGGAAATGAGACTAAATAGGGTACTTCCTGTATTAATCGGTATGGTTCCTCCTGCGTTTATCAACATACGTGTTAGTAGCACAAACATTTCCAAATCACCTTAAAATGCCCTGTCTGTTTCCAGGGTCCATTCGTTCGCTTTTGATGGCTCAGGCTGTGACCCTCCAGTCTTCCTTTCTTCCTGTAGGGGATTTGCTTCCTGGGGCTTCCTTGCCATTGGTTTCCGCAGTTTTATGTCTTCGGTTGTGAGAGCTGTCAGCAGCGTTAACTCCAGAATGGCTTTTAGATGCGTTTTAGGCTTTTGTGTGACATTCAGTTTTGCCCTTATCTATATTTTTGGGGGGTCTCCAGACATGTATCACAGAGTGATAAAGACCGGTGAAGGTCGTTCTGACATCTATCATTTAAAAACATGTGTCTTGGGCTGGGCATGGTGGCTCGTGCCTGTAAGCCTCAGCCTATGAAGCAGCCAGGGCTAGGGATCGCGGTTCGAGTCCCGCCTGGGGCCCGTAGCGAGACCTAGTTCCAAAAAAAAATAGCTGGGCGTGGTGGTGCGCGCCTGTAATCCCAGCTACCTGGGAAGCTGAGGCTGGGGGTTGCTTGAGTCTGTGGTACCCCGGGCAACCAGAGCCTGCGGTTCCACGGGCGAGACCTAGTCTCAAAAAAAAGAAAAGAAAAATAACAAGACCCAGTCTCAATAGCAGAAACAGCTTAAAAACTTCAAATATCAGCCGGTCACGGTGGCTCGTGCCTGTAAGCTTCAGCCTATGAAGCGGCCGGGGCCAGGGATCGCGGTTCGAGTCCCGCCTGGGGCCCACAGTAAGACCTAGTCCCCAAAAAACAGCTGGGTGTGGTGGCACGTGCCTGTCATCCCAGCTACCTGGGAGGCTGAGGCTGGGGATCGCTTGAGTCCGTGGTACCCCGGGCAACGTGAGCCTGCGGTTCCACGGGCAAAAATAGCGAGACCTGGTCTCAATAAATAAATAATAAAAACGTGTCTTGTCTCCACTTGACTGTCCTCCTCAGAAGAGGGAACTTCCGAATTTTATATCGCAGTCGTGCTGTGGGAGGCCAGGCCGGGCTGATGAACGTCTGACTAGGTGAAGCCACTGAGGCTAAAGTGAAAGTCCACTTACCGCCGTCCTTTCTTCACCCTGGAGCTGCTGCTGCGTTTTCACTGACTGCAGAAATAATGAGTGGAGGACGTTCGGGCCCACTGCTCTCCTTTGGTGGGTGGATGTGAGGCAAGGAGATAAGGGCGTTGCCGTGAGGGCGCGTGGACTCGTTTACCTAGTGCTTGCGGAGAGCCTGCCCCATGCTGGGCATGTGCGGGTGATTTTAGGCCCAAGTTTTCAAGGCACATTAAAGCTCCGGAGATCCGAGTCTAGTTTTCGCGGCTGAGTCTCTCTGGCCCCCTTTCTCCTGCTCTGGGGTCACCCTTGCCAGCCCCCAGATCACCTGTGTCCCATGCCTCCTTGCAACACTTTTCAGGGTTTTAGTTCCGTGGGCAGTTACTGGCTAATATCCGTAAGGCAGCGGTTCGGGAACTGTGATGGGCGGTAACTTAACCTGCCTTTTTCTCAGCGACAGGAGCAGGTAGATCCGAAGGGAGTGAGGTTTTCAAGCTTGGTTCCTCGCATGGCACCTGTTCCTCTTTCTTTGTAGCTGCCTGACTCCTCCCAACGACTGGGCTCCGAGGGCCTTGCACAGAGACTCGCAGTAAACAGGATCTCCCCCCCCACCCCCGGTGACATTTTGGGTGTAATTTGCATATGAATTGTCTGAGGAAGTTTAGGCTGTGATTGTGCTCAGCTCTAAGAAGGTGATATTTTACAGTTTTTCTCCAAACGTGTGCGTGTCAAACGTGTGCGTGTCCGTGTTTGAGTTTCTTTTTTGTTCCTTTTTTCCACAGGTGAGACGGGTGGCGGCAGGGAATTTTTTTTAGTAGCGTAGGTAACATGAAAGGCTTAGGACTGGTTTGTCATATCAGTAAATCCTTTTCATCTGGCCTCTTAGCTTTCCCCTGTTCCTTGTTTAAAAGCAGGACTGACTTCAAGGTGTAGAGAGGTTGGGTTTTGTTTTTTTCTTCCCTTCCGTTTTCTGTTACCTCAAGGAACTGCAGTGTGTGTTTTCACCCTCCCTTTGTCTCCTCCCAGAAAGTAACCACAAGGAGCCTTGCCCTGATACTTTGAAAATGCAAATCAAATCGTGCGGCTCCCCTTCTCATACTCTCCCCAGTCCATTCAGTCAGCAGATGCTTGGAGACCAGCTGCCTTGCACCACAGACCAACCCCTGGGTCCCACGAAGTGTACATACCTGCTGACGCTTTCAGAGAAGAGACGCGTGCCACTACGTTTTCATCATCTTGAGCATGAAACCCCCTTCTGTGCCTTCAGAGAGACTGCGGGTGTGCCCTGTCCCGCGTCTTTGACCTTCTTGCGCTGTGCGCGCTTTGGCCCAACCAGCCATCTCCCCTGGCCCTGGCGCTCGCTGTCCTCTCTACCTGGTGTGCTCTGCCCGCCTCACTGCGTGACTGGCTCCTGGCTCTCACTCAGGTCTCGGTGACCGTCCACCTTAGGAGGCTGCCCCCACCTGCCCCAGGGTATCCTGGGGATTTATAACTCTCCACAGCTCTCATCACCTGGGAAGACCCTGTTCGCTCAAAGCCTTCCTAGCTGCTCAGTGAAGCCATTTGTAATAGTTATTGGGTGGAAGTCTGTCCGTCCGCTTATACCGTGTGAAGATGTGCTCGTTCCACGACTGGTGGTTGAGGCGCTCTGTGTTTTTAGGTGCTGGGGACGCAGCAGAAAATAGGTTGCCAAGTCCACGCTCTCGGGAAGGGAGACAGATGCACATAATTCAGCCTCTAATAAACAGCGCGCGGTGCTAATCAGCAGTGGGCAACGTGGGGGCCGAACCATGAGGCAGAATGGGCTTTGAGCGCCTGGGAGGAAGCTGTGTGGGACAGAGCAGGGAGAGGAGGCCTCGGCCTGGGGACCTTTGATGCCTGACTGAAAAGGCCGGTTCAGCAGTGTTGTGGGCGCCACCACGACAGAGGCAGGTCCTGGGGTTGCTTTCCCAGAAAGAGGGGTCAGGGCCCAGTCAGACCGAGCGTTCCTTGCAAGGCTGCAGCACAGAGGTCGCGGTGACGTTGAGGGAGGTGGCGCCCGGATTACCTCATGACTCATGAGCGTCTAGCTCTCTGTTTAAACTTAGCCCCCTCCCCCCCCACTCCCACCCAAGCCTGTCAGGGTCTCCTCGCTGATGTGATGGCTCGTCTTCTGTTTCGTCACGCCGGAATTCTGGATGCTGGCGCTGGCCAGCCGGGGTTTTCATCCCGGCCCTGCCCTTTACTGTTTGAGTGACTTGGGCAAATTTCTTGACCTCTCGAAGGCCTTTCTCACCTGTACACGGGCGTAACACTTATCCCTGTCCCTCATTTATCTGGAGGCTTAAATGAGATTAGTGTGAGTTAAGTGCTTACATAGCAGGTAGAGAACACACTCGCTGCTGCCCTTGTCGTTGCCATCTCTTGCCAGCTCAGCCTCCCCATCTGGGCTTCATGTCCCTCTGAGGAGGGCTGCGTGCTGGCTAGACCAGGGCGACTTTGCTGATGTTCTGGGACCACCATCAGGTCGTGGGTTCACTTCAGACGCAGGTCCTGCCAACTCCAGGCGTATCGCCTAGCAGGCCAAGGTGCTGGTTTTGGCTCCCTGAGGCAGCGGCCGTGTCGGGATCCTCTCTCCACGTCGTGCCGGCCTGTAGGAGCGAAAGAGGCCTTGCCTGCAAACAACTGTGTCTTGAGCCACCCCGATTCGGCAGCTTCCTCGTCTACCTGCCGACCTCCCTAGCTCTCCTCATTCGCTCTGGCTTAAATTCTAACATGTCTGAGCATTTGTATCCGTCGAGGCCGTTCCCCGTGGGTGACGTCGGTGAGCCTGAGGGTGACGGTGCAGCGTCGGCAGCCGGGCTGGACCTGTTTCTCGTGAGTCAGCACTCACATTGTCTCCACAGGCAGGGCTTGGCTGGCGCGTTCAACGTGCGTCCCCTGGAATGCGGCGGGGCCATCCACCGGAGGCCTATTGTTAATCACATTGTCTCTTCAAAATTAAAGTAAGTGGAGAGCAGTCCATAGCGTCCTGTCGTCTCTGCCTGGACCGCTTTCCTGTGCATGAAAATGAATACGCAACTCTGGGAGCCAGAGTCCTCTGGGAACATACAAACTCTTGTGGCTGTTAATGGATTTAATTCTGTTTCCTCCCTGCCACCAAAATGTGCGATAAATTGTTTATGCCTTTGCCTTCAGAGGGGAGAATTGCTCATTAACTGTGTAAATATTGCTTTGCTTTTTTTTTATTACTTGTAGGTAATCCCGTCTACCCTCCCTTCGTTTTCTTTAAACTTAGAAACCGCTATAGGCCAGGCACGGTGGCACGTGTCTGTAAGCTTCAGCCTTTGAAGCGGCCGGGGCTAGGGATCGCGGTTCGAGTCCCACCTGGGGCCCGTAGCGAGACCTAGTTCCAAAAAAAAATAGCTGGGCGTGGTGGCGCACGCCTGTAATCCCAGCTACCTGGGAAGCTGAGGCTGGGGATGGCTTGAGTCCGTGGTACCCCGGGCAACGAGAGCCTGCGGTTCCACGGGGAAAAATAGAGAGAGACCTAGTCTCAAAAAATAAAAAAGTTAAAAAAAAATAAAATAAACTTAGAAACCACTATAATCTCATTAAACATTAGCCACTGTCTTTTCGCCTGGCTCTTCTCCCCAGGGAGCCAGAGGAAAGTGTCTCGTTGGGGAAGCGAAGTTGGGCTGGCAATGGGACCTGGTCTAAGATTTGGCAGGAGGTTAGTCTGGTGTGTTTGGGACGTGAGGCCGGTGAGGTGTGTCCTGCTGCGCCCGAAGGACTGGCTGCCGACAGCCTCTCTGAGGAGTGTCTCCCGGTGTGAGGCGTCATCTTCTTTGAGTCCATTTGTGAGACCCTGTTCCAGAGAGGTGCCTGCTGGGGACGACACCTCTATTTGCGTCTTGTTTCGTTGTGCTTCGCTTGATGCTCATCCGGGCGTCCCCTCCGGCTGTAACGGAGCTGAAGGCAGAAGTCAGCAACTGCTGTCATTCCTCCGAAGCCTTCCGCTGGAACTGCCCAGACTCCAGCATTTGCTGCCTTACTTGGCCTCACGTCTCCGTGCGGGTCTGGGTGAGTGTCTGTAACGCCTCCTGCCTCCCCACGGTCGCAGCACTTCGCCAGCAGCTCCTGAGTGAGCACACTTCTCCGCTGGCCTCCCCCGTGGACGTTGCCGAGAGCCGCTGCTGACCGGACCGTCCCAGCTCTCTGTCTCCCCGGCGGTGGACAGCAAGAGGAGAAGTGAGAGATGGCTGCGTGGGCATATCAGATGGGCGGATGCCGGCAGGAGTGGGGCAGTGGGGACGCGTCGTGTGGCACTCTCAGTCGAGATGGCTCGTGAGGCACCAGAGGAGGTGAGCTGTCCTGGCAGGGCCCAGGAGTAGGCAGGCCGGCGGAGGGAGCAGCCAACACGGTGGCTCCCAGCATGCCCGGGCGGCTCACGACTGGGGCCAGGTGGACAAGCAGAGAAGAGCAAACCGGAGAGGGCGACCGGGCCGTGTCGGCCTCATAGCGCTGCAGCTTGGCCCTGAGTGGGGCGGGAAGCCTTGGGGCTTCCGGGCAGAGACGGGGCCTGTGATGACGGGCGCTGAGGAGCCAGCTCCGGCCACAGCATGCAGACAGCTGGCGAGGGCGGCAGCGGGCGGTCGTCATGGGGGTGTGGGGGCGCCGACCTTGGCCTGGACCTGGTGGTGGAGAGGGAGGAGAGAGCGTCCTTAGCCTTTGGGGGGGTTTCAAGCCGGGATGACTTGCCTGTGGGCTGGATCTGGCTGAGAACCGAGGGTGTCAGCGCGGTGCCATGTTTGCCTGTCACTTCTGGCCGGGGCCTCCCCGGAAAGCGGTGGTGGTGTCTGTCTGGAAGGACTGTGTCCTCGGACGCCCTTCGTAGTGAGCGGGGCTGCGGCTCAGTGGGAGCTGACCGGGTGGCGGGGCCGTCAGCAGGTCGGCACCTGTGGGGGAAACCTGGGTACGTTCCTGGAGCACTCGGGCCGCCGGGGGCACCGCCGTGCGTGCGTGCGTGCGTGCGTGCGTGCCGCCCCCTGCGGCCATGTGC
>PVHY01023011.1:0-21424 GCA_004024945.1 Uropsilus gracilis | reverse complement strand
CCCCCTGCCCCCCCTTCCCCTCCCTCCTGTTCCTCAGGAGGTTCGATCCAGTATCCCCGAGGACCAGGACAGACTGAGGGTCTGTTCTGTGTGAATTTGGACATGTAAGAGAAACCACCGCTTCTGCCTAAATCCCTCTCAGTGGGTTACTTGAAACCCTCATTCCGTTCCCTCAGTCTAGCTTCAGGGGCGGCTGGGCGTCCCTGCAGAGGCCGTCACCACCTCCGAGCGCTGAAGATCCACCTAAACGATGCTTTTCCGTCTCCATGTCAGCTTCGCCATGCTCCTCGGTTCTCTCTAAACACAGGTCAGCGCTTGGCCGGGTGGCTTTTAAGACGGTGAGTAGGATCCGTCATGCGCGACGGCGACCTTGGGGTTCGGCCGACGCAATCCCTGGACGCCGACGTTTTTTGAAGCCAGAGACAAAGCCGCTTCTCACAAGCAAGTGCTGCCAGTATGTCCGTGGCTCCCGCTGTCCCGCTGGCCGTGGGGCGGGGCCACGTGCGGGTTGGGCACCTGCTCCGAGACCCCCCCATCTTGCCCACACGGCCACTGGCTCCCACAACTCTGCTCCTATTTCCTCGCCGGGCCAGAGACTCCCTGCACACCACGCCCCTGGCCACTGCATTCCCGTTCACTCCCCCCACACCTCCCGGGGCTGAGCAAGAGCCGGCTGCCCTGGCCCTGCCCGCAGGGAGGCCGAGACACGGGGGGAAACAGTGGCCACAGACCAGGCTTGCCCCCGGGTCTTCTGACGTCTTGCGCATCACGGGCGCCCAACCCCCCCTTCCCGGGGGCCGTCTCTGCAGACCGAAGCTCACTGACCTTATAGCCCAGGACGTCCGACTCGTTGACCAAGGGCTGGACAGGCTCCCAGCCCAGAGACAGCTGCGAGCCCTGCTGCTCCCACCGGAGGTTGCCGGGCGCCTGGCTGGGGGCTGCGGGGGACAGACGGGAGGGGAGGGAAGGAGCGTGAGCTGGTGCAGCCTCCTGGGCTCAGCTCTTCACCGAAAGCCCCTCCCGCCTCTGCAGGACGCGGTGGTGGCGCACAGGCCGCGGCCAGCTGGGGTCAGACAGGGCGGCTGTGCCCAGCGGCGCCATCTGAGCAGCCAGAGTCCTCTGCTCCTCCTGTGCCAGCCCGCTGGGCCGCGCCCCCCCACAGGCCCGGGACAGCATCCACCGCCAACGCAGAGTCCCCCAAGCTGGCTTTGGGGCTCAGACCTCTGCACGCAGGCGAGGCTGGGAGGTCCACCCCCCTGGACTCTGTCCTCCTGGACCTCACGGGGAGGCCGGGGACGCTCACGGGGGTTTCCCTCTGGTCTGAAACAGGCTGCCCAGGCGGCTTACGGGATTTCTTGGTGGTGGCGCTCACTTCGCCGCTGAGCGGCCCGTAGCCGGCGCCGTTGTACGCCCGCACGGTGACGTGGTAGAGCGTGTCTCCGGCCAGCCCTGTCAGCAGCACGGACGACTCGTTGCCCCGCGTCTTGACCGTTTCCGCCGAGTCCCTCTCTGTGTCCTTCCAATAACTGACCTGCCAACAGAGACCCCGTGACAGGCTGCTTCACGTTTAGCCTTGACGCGGGGCTTAGTTTTCTCGCGGCGCTTTGGTTGACAGCACCGTGTGCAGCTCAGAGAAACTGGGCGCCTCTCCCCACCCTTGGGTGTCGCAGTTAAGCTGCCAGAAGAAGCAGCTGGAACAGGGGCTGGGCCAGAAGCAGAGGGGATGAAAAGGCAAGGAGCAGAGATGAGACAGAGAGAACTTTCGGGGAGAGGAGAGACGAGAACGGCAGGCGGGTAAAGAGGGGCCTGAGTGACCAGGCTGGGCGGAGCCCCCTGGAAGAGTGAGCCAGGAGCCATGGTGGCCGGCGGAAGAGTGGCCCGTGTGGAGCGTGTGGCACCGCAGCAAGGCGGCCTAGTGAGCTGGTCCCTGGAGATGCCAGGGATGGGAAAGCTGATCTGGGCATCAGCCATTGCGGAAGGGGTGTGAAGGGCCTTGGAGAAGCGGAGCAGCTCGGAACGCTGGAGAGAGACGAAGTGAAGAGAGGATGACAGAGAAAGACTGGACATGGCAGGGTGCCTGCCTCAGGCTGGGAGGGGCAAAGGGCGCCATCTTGGACTGTGTCTTTGTAGT
Organism: Uropsilus gracilis; assembly: GCA_004024945.1. NCBI lineage: Eukaryota > Metazoa > Chordata > Mammalia > Eulipotyphla > Talpidae > Uropsilus > Uropsilus gracilis. The sequence continues at coordinate 19,293 of PVHY01023011.1, read as the reverse complement.
GACTGGGGTCAGATCACTGGCCATTTGTAGCCTGAAGGACTTTTGTTTTCCCTGTTAAATTCCCATTAATAAACCCAGTTGTTAAACTGCGTTTTGAGTGGCAGCTGCTACGCGCGGGTGATGCGGGCCTGTGGCTTGTTGGTTGGAGACTTTTGCCCCTTTCTGACCAGATTTCAAGAGCACAGGCTCTCACCTCCTCAGCTACGGCTCACCACACCACCAGCGCCCATGGTCCTCACCACCATCTTGCGTCCTCTGCCTCACTCTGCTCCCCACACTCCCACCTCGTATAGCCTCAATGCCACGCTCACATTTCCAGGGTTTGCTTTTGCCTGACTCTCAGTTTCTCCATATTCCACGTAGGAGAGAAACCCCCTGCGTTTGGTACTTGTCTTTCTCCTTAGAACTTATTCCACTCAGCTTTCTCTCTTCTGGCTCCATCCATGCTGTCCCAGATGGCCAGAGTTCACTTCTCCTTTCAATGGCTGAGTAGGACCATCGTGTCTGCACACCCCAGGTTCTCTGTCTTTGGTCCTTACTTTGCATCCACAACGCGGCTATTCTGACCCACTGCAGTGAACACAGGGGGGTAGGTTTCCCTCCAAGTGAGCGTGTGCATCCTTCAGGGGGACATGAGTGGAAAAGCTGGATCACAGTGTCCATCTATTGTTAATGTTTTGCATAGGAGCTGGACCAGTCCCACCACCTGTGTACGAAGGTTCTTTTCTCTGCAAATGTGCTGATTTTGAAATCCCTGTGCTTGTTTGAACTTCGTGGGTGTGGGGGTATTTCTCAAGTACATGCTGAGAGGTGGCTCTACGATCATGCCATTAACAGGTGCTATGAACGAGACCCAAATCATGTCTTACTTGCACTGCCTCTTGTGTGTGTCTGTGTGTGTCTGTCTGCATGTGTGTGTGTGTGTGTGTGTGTGTGTGTGTACTGCAGCACATCAGCATGGCATCAAGGGGTGGCTGGCAGTTGGAACTGCTGGGAAATCATGGAAAATGTAGCCTGATGTCAATGAAGAATGACCTGAGGAAGGGGTCCTCATTCATCGGTCATCCGACCCAGTAGCCATTCAAGGCCACGGGTTTCGAATGAATAGAGAAAGAGTCCTGGACAATATCTCGTCCTCCACTCTCCACAGAGGGGGATCAAGCACGCTGTCTGGATGGAACAGATAAGAGGTGACAGAACTCTCAGGGTTCAATTCACTGGAGGAGGTTTAAAGGCAGGAGATTGCATTGTTAAGGCATGGGTGGGAGGAAGAGCTTTTGTCAGATGTAGCCTTGTGTTGAGATGATCTTTCCTAGTGACCAACTCAGGTCACAGCCCTTTGTGAAGCTCACTAACTCTCTCTGGTCCCCGAAGCTTAACTCTGCTCAGCCCCCAGAACTAACTGTGCACCAACACATGAGAAGGCAGTTTTTCCTGCACTTGTAGATTTTATAATACATAATATATACATACATTTTATAATACATACCTATGTTATGTACATGTTATGTACATATGTTATGTCCCTTCAGCACAGTATAATAACTGGTGATAACTGTGAAGAGAAGTTCATTCCCCCCCTTCCCCAACTCATCACCATGGCACAGGAAATACCTAGTCCCACCCTCCTGCGGACGCTCTGTCTATAGATGGGGGATTCAGTGCTACATTTTCCAGATTCGCTTTCATTCAAGGTTGCTGGAAGGTGACCAGTGAGTAGTTTGTTTTGAACCTGGGATATTTCAGAGCATGCTGGCCCTTTCTAGCTGTGGCCACAGGAAGTCTTACATGATCGGAAGGGCACTCAGCCTTTCCCTACAAGGAAGACTCAAGGGAGGGCCCATCAATCTGTCTGTCTCACAGTGAAATGCTCTCCTTCTCTACTGAACTACAAGGGAAGTTACCTCCACATATGCTATGTAGAACATCAGCAGAAAGAAAGATGTGAAATAACACATACATACAAAACACGACAAGGGAGGAAAAAGAGCTGTGAGGGCCTTCCTTTCATAAAGCTGCAGTTACACCTTTCTTCTCTACCTACTGCTCACCTTCACCTGTCTTCCAGACACCTAGGGACTTTGAATTTGTTGCACTGACTCAACTTCTTCCCCTGAAAGAGGTGATGATGAGACACTGTCTTTACCAGTGAAGCATCTGAGGAGTTTGAGTGGGGTAAAGGGTGAGCATGCGTGGTGCATAACCAAAGGGCTGTGGCTGAGAGTGTTTCAGCGTCCTGGCCACCCTCCTTTGGCACTGCCCTCCTGGACTGAAGGCCAGGGGAAGAGGAGACCACACTCAAGAGCCCCTTGCAGCCAGGACTCTGAGTCTGCATAGGTGCAGCCAGCAGGGTCCCCGTGGCTGGCAGGGGAAAGCAGGACGAGAGCAGGGTTGGATCCCACCACTTCTGCACTTGTGCTGATGGCACAGCAAGGAGATGCTAGCCTGCCCTCTTTCTCCTCTGTGGTAGCATCTGTAAGTGACCTTTGAAGATGGCATAGTGTCTGCCCAAGGGCGTCAAGAAGCAGGGCCAGGACAGACACTCAATGTTGTTGATGCAAGCTATACAAGCATGGTGGGGTTCTAGAACAGGGATGAGGAGCAGTCAAGCCCCCCCCCCAGCACTCCCCAAGAACCCGACTCCTGCTCCACCAGACAGGGGCCCACTCCTTTGGACTGGCTCCTAGATCTTAACTGTCACCGTCATCCTTGAGAGGTCACCTGGAGTGTGTCATTTTAACTCATCAACTTTGCAGATCATTTTATACTTATAACAAAACCTGTCTTCCTTTGACGACTTCAAGGAAGTCAGTTCTTTGCAACTCACCCCTGTCTGGCCCGCCCACACAGAATTCTGATGTACATATTTTTTTAAAAAGCTGCTAAGATCATCAAGTCTCCATTTTTCATTTCTGTGTCTTTCCTGTCAGATGTGAGCTGACATCCAGCAAAGAGACTGAGCTCGCGAAACCTGAGGAAACTGGATCCTACTGATGGTGCTGGCTCCTGCGGCTCTAGTTCTGAACACATTTTCACCTGTGGAAACCTAAGCGAGCGCGAGCTACGGAACAGCCTTGGAAGCCACCGGATGAATAACACACACTCAGCGATCTATCTGCTCTCTGGACCCGTTCAGTTTCCTTTAATTGGTCATGTTACTTTCAAATAATTGAGTATCTATTTCGAGGGAGTTGAGGATGATTAAACCAATTACAGATCTCTATACAATACGGATTTCAGTATAAATTCTGGACTTCTAAATATTGACTAGCTAATGTTCCGACTAATCAGCGCAAAATTAAACATCCAAGTAAAAGAGAAAATTCATTTCCTAGGAAACTGATGATGAGAAAAAGCCAATTCTAGCTGCACCAGCTAAAACCCAGCGGGAAATCTAAAAAATCCACACGTTATTTTTCTTTCTAGCTTGCAAAAATTAAGAGTAGGAAAAGCTGTTATTTCACAATGAAGTGAAAATATTTGCCTCTTTTTAATGTGGGAGATGAAAAACCTTTTCTAAGGGAGAGTTGGAGCTTTGCGTAGAGCTTCTTCTGTACCTTGGTCCTGAGGAAAGGGGTGTGTCCACAAAACTCAGGAACCTTCTAGAAAGGCCTTCATGCAGTTCTTTCCTCATAAACCTGAACTCTAGGCGAGATCACTTGCAATGAGGTTAGAGGCCTTACGAAAGATATGGATGCACAGCACTGGAATTATCTCCCTGCCAACTGAATTTACATGCATGTAAGTTCCTGAATTTCTATTGAATACCTTTAATACCAGCGTGTGTTTTCCCATTTATATACTACTTTTATTCTTTAACAGCATTGTGACACACACATATACACATGCATTCCTAGTTTTTAACTAACATCCTGTTTCATGCTGCTGTATTACATCTTAGAGACCCACTGTTCATTGTGGGATGTTTGTAGAGCTTTCGAATTTCAATCTTTTAATAAAACGTTGCTGCGAAAATCTTCATGTCTTTCATTTTTTTACACAGGGGATAATTCCCCTGAAAAGAACCTCAGAAAATTATGGGGTCCAAATTTATAAAATGTTTTATTTTTATGTATTTATTTTTGTGAGGCTAGGTCTTGCTATGTTGCTCAGGATAGTATCTATTCTGTGGACTCAAGCGATCCCTAGCCTCAGCCTCCCAGGTAGCTGGGATTACAGGTGCCTGCCACCACGTCCAGCTGATTTTTTAGTTTTCTAGAGACTAGGTCTAGCTGTTGCCCGGGGTAGTCTCAAACCTGCAACCTCAAGTGATCCCGGGCCTCAGCCTCCCAGTGCTGGGATTACAGGCATGTGCCACCACACCCCGCTTTATTTATTTTTTTATTATTACTATTATTAGAAAATACTCTATTTCTTTCCAAGTGGTGTTTAAAAGTTCATTTCCAACCCCGGGGTCGGGGAGATTCTTGTCCCACTTAAGATCAAGGCTTTGAAGCCAAAGCCTGTCTCCGAGTCTCACTTTCGCTGCTCGCAGGCGGCATCTGCCGGAAGAGCTAATTGTTCATTAAATCTCCTCCTTCGCGAAAGCGGCAAATTGCTGCTTCGCCCGGTTTTACGACGCTTCTTTTGAGAACGCGCCTTTCGTAGCCGGATACTTGCAACAGGCTGCTTCTCAGTAGCTGAACTCTCGTGACTGTCATTGTTTGTACGTCTGTCAGCTTCTTTCTGGAGACCTATTGTTTTCATTTAGGACTTCTGTATCTCAGAGCCAGTTAACATGCTAGTAACATCTAACTGCGTTAGGGGGAAGCAGAAAGGCAAATTTTGAGTCTGCCAAAATCTACAGAATCTAGAGTTGACGCTGAAGCTAATGGATGGTTCTTGGCAGACGCCGCCTTTCCCAAAGCGGGTTCTCTAAGGCCAAGAGCACGTAGGCTCTCCAGACAGTGCGCTGGCTGCCGGGTGCCCTGATTCTAGGGCCCGTCACTTGGGTGAGCTGATCCCCTTGTGAGACTTAGAGCCTTGGGCCCGGCTGGCTGCCACGTGGCATGAGCCACGGGCCTGGCTGGCTGCCACGTGGCATGAGCCGTGGGCCCTGCTGGCTGCCACGTGGCATCACGGTTGCTGGCACTGTGAGTCTCCCTCTCTTTTCCGTCCTCCTTCGGCCACACACAGGGTCCCTGGAGAATTCTTCCTAAGGCGTCTCTGATTCCTCTTAGGTTTGAAGACGACAGCCCTGAGCTGCGTCCTCGCGTGTTTCTGTATCTCCAGCTGCACGGAGCTAGCACAGCTCGCCCAGTCCTGGCCCGCTGAGCTGAGCAGACCCTGCGCCTGCTGCTGCTCCTTAACACTGCGGGAGAGAAAACCGCGGTTTCTCCCTCTGAGACGACCCACTCTCCTCCCAGGGAGTCCAGAGCGGAGCTTTGTGATCTAACGAGAACACGGATGAGCTCGTGACTACCTCACCAGGCGGTGAGGTCTTAAAGGAACCAATTCAACGAGCCCTTCAACATGTGCTAAACGTGTGTCTAATTCACCAAGCGCTGTCCCTCCAGGCGGCCGGGGATTCGTGGGCGTCAGAGCCACGCGGCGGAGCAGGAGCCCGGCGGTTTCCAGGGCGGTGGAATCACCGTCTGTGGTTCTGCTGCCGGGCAGACCCGTCACTCCACATGTGCTGAGGCCACAGGTGGACAAGGCTGGGGCCAACGTGACCGTGCTGGTCTGCCCGGGCAGTGCCTCTTTGGGAGCCAGTGTGTGCATGTGTGGGTGCATGTGTGTGGACGCATACGTGTGCATGTGGGGACGTGTGTGCATGTGGGGACGTGTGTGCACACGTACGAGGACACAGGTGCGTTGCATGGGTGCACATGTGTGCGTTGGGGGGCACATGTGCATGCACATGAGGACGCAGGGGTGCATGTGTATGGGACAGACACATGCGTGCACAAGCACACGTGCATGCAGGGCATGCATGTGGAAACACATGTGTGTGTGGACATGGCTGTGTGCACAGGTGGACAATCTCTACTTTCTGCTCAAGTTTGCTGTGGAACTCACATGGCTCTTCGGAAAGTCTGCGAGCTGAGGAAACGAGAGTGAGCGTGACTTGGAGTGAGACGCCACCGCCGCCGCGGGAGACGGCAGCAGAGAAGCAAGGCCTTGCCCGGGGCTGCAGGTAGACAGAGGCTGGGGGGGGGGTCCTTCCAGGCCGAGGTGGGGACGCGGAGGGGACGCTGGGGCAGGAGTGGGCAGAAGAGGGCGGAGGCAGAGAGCCCGGTGTCCCCTGGAGCGAGGAGGGGCTCCCTGGGGAGCTGGTCTGGGGGGCCGTGGAAGGGCGGCCTAGAGGCCAGGCTGGGGGCGTGGGGACCTGCAGCGGCCACGTCCAGGGCGCAGACAACTCGCGGGGCACACGGAAGGAGTGCGCCCGGGGCGAGGGGGCTGGGAGCCAGGTACAGCGCTCACGTGGCACCTTAGAAAGGCCACACAGCAGAAAACGGTGCTGTTTGCGCTTTGAAGCCCACAGACCGTCACCCCTGGGCCGAGACTCTCCTGTTCTGCACGCCCAGGAAACGCCCAGGAAATGCCCAGCCATGCCCAGGAAACGCCTCAACCATGCCCAGGAAACGCCCAGCCACATCCAGGAAACGCCTCGACCATGCCCAATAAACGCCCAGCCACGCCCAGGAAACGCCTGACCACGCCCAAGAAACACCCAGCCACGCCCAGGAAACGCCCAGCCACGTCCAGGAAACGCCTGGACCACACCCAGGAAACGCCCAGCCGCCTCAGCCCCTGCAGAGCCCCCCTGTGATCCCCAAGCCGGGGCACATCGCGCCTCGCCGTGCCCAGCGCCTTCCAGAAACAAGCCGTGGACCTTCCCATCTGCCGGGACCCCGTGCCCGCCCCGTCGGACGCCCTCCCGTGAGATGTGCGTCCACGTCGCCTCCTTCCCAGCTCCAGCTGCACCGCGCCCTCGGCCACACCTCAGAGCCCCCCGCCCCTGGCTACCCACCCCCGGCGCCTGGGTCTCTGGCCCAGAGTGACCCTCGCGGGGGTCCGAGCTGCCCCCAGCCACCGGCGTCCACCCATCAGGGCCCTGGTGTCTCCCAGAGGGGCCGCCGGGGCCAGGTGGGCGGCGAGGGCCAGCGTGGGCAGAGGACGCGGGCTTGGGGCTGGGCGGTGGGGCCGGGGCCTCTGGGGGAGAAGCCGATGGACTCTGGGCCGGGTCAGTCATGGGGCAGCCGGGGGAGCCGAGGAGCGCGAGACCAGGACTTAACTGGACGCGCTGCGGGAGCCTCCATGCAGAAGGGAGCGAAGCGGGGCTCCCCCTGCCGTGTCCCTCAGCTGGCGTCCAGGCCTGGTCCGGGAGCTCGGTCTCGGCAGGCCCGGCGCTGGCTGGCCTAGGCCCTCGCCCTTGATGTCACCCTCTTCCCTCTGGTCCTCGGACGCGCTTGATTCTGCTCGGCGCCGGCGCCGCCAGCTGGGGCCGGGAAGCGAGAGGCAGACGGTCCTCAGCGTCCAGTGGGCGCCTCAGCCCGCTGACCCTCTGAGCCGGCTTCCTGGCCGCCCGTGGCACCGCAGCTCCTCGCCCCCCGGAGCTCTGGGAACAGAGGCCGTCGCCGCCGTCGCTCCTCTTTGGGGTCCAGAGCCTTGGACTCCGGGCGTCTGGGTGGACGCGCACGAGCAGCTTCTGCTGGGGAAGCGGTCACGGAGCCGTGGCCTTCATGTCCATCTTGCAAAGACTTTCCTTCCGCCAGCCGTCCCTCTTCGCCGCGGGCTCTCCGGGTGGCCGTGGGGGTCGTGCCTCGGCCCCCTCGACCGGCGCTCCGAGCAGCGGCAGGAGGGACATTAGCCTGGGCACAGGCGCCTCGGCTGGCTTTCCCGCCCACGGAGCACCCGCGGCCCCGCCAGGGCCTGTGATCTCCGGGCAGCCTCCCCGCGTGGAGAGGACGGAGGGGCGACGCCAAGCCCAGCCCTCTTGGCCGGCGTGACCGAGAGGGGCCGAGCCCCGTGGATGCGAGCTGAAGACGCAGGCATGTCAGCTGGGAGATGGCCCTGGCTCCCGCAGGCTGCGGCCCGGCCTCGTCCTGGGAGGCGGGCAGAGCAGGAGCGGTGGCGTGGGCCGTGGGCCGTGCAGCCCCGAGCCCCAAGGGAGTCTGGGTCGGCGACTGCTCACCTCCAGCTCACCTCCACCTGGGCTCCAGGCTAATTTGACTTTACATTTTATTTTATTGTTTTGAGACGAGGTCTCGCTGTGTCACCCGGGGAACCGCAGGCTCACGTTGCCCGGGTACCACGGAGTCAAGTGATTCCCAGCTTCCGCCTCCCAGGTAGCTGGGATTACAGGCACGCACCACCACGCCCAGCTATGTTTTGAGACTAGGTCTCACTATGTCGCCATGGGTACCATGGACTCAAGCAATCCTCAGCCTCCCAGGTAGCTGGGATTACAGGCATGTGTCACTACACCCAGCTCTTTTTTGAGACTGGCTATGTTGCCTTGGGTGGATGTTGAACCCGCAGACTTAAGCACTTAAGTCCTAGTCTCAGCCTCCCTTCTTAGGCTGGGATTAAAGGTGCATGCCACCACATCCGGCCCATCGCGACTTGAATAAGGTAAATAAACAAGGCTGAGCTAAAAGTCTGAATATTGATGAGGCATTTCAACAGTGCCGGTGGGTATGAGGTGAGGATGTTTCTGATGCATTAGGAACATAATGGCGGGGATCATTTGCTAAATGAATGCGTGTTTCCTTTTTTCCCGGAAGCTGTCATGATGAGGCAAAGAAAATACACTGGAGAAGATTGGTTTTGCATGGAACTGAATTTGGACTTAATCCATGTCGTTAACATAGGTCTTTGCTAATATAGGTCTTTAACAGATGCCAGTTACCGTCCCTGTTCTAAAGCACAGCATGCTAGAGAGAGAAAAACCTCAGAGCATTTCATTAGAATTTTCTTGAATATTTTTTTGCAAGCTGAACTTGGAACAATGCATTCTTGATATGTACTAATTAAATGAAGATATTAAATAAATGAAACTCTGAAAGTGAATAGTTTGAGGTTGAAGAATAGTAATCCTGCGAAGATTATGCATCGGTAAGTATATGATACTCTCCGTAAGCATAAGGCGCTAGGATGCAGAGTGCTGGAGATGGATGAGCTTAGTATCTGAGAAAATCATAAAAGCCAAAAGCGAGTGGCTGTCCATCTTAAGCCATTTTTTTCAAAGCAGATTCAAATAATACATCTTCAAGGAGTCTTTACTCAAGTAAAACGGAAAGGTTAGAACACCCCTTCGTGAAAAAGGGCACCAGCCATCTGTATCTCTTGTGATGAAGGAATGAGACTGTTTCATCCAGGACAAGGCAAGAACACTTCACCTGCAGTCCAGGTCGCCATCTTGAAACTGTTCTCTGACTCTTTGTAAGTTGCTGCAAACTGACAGACATGCAAATCATGTCTGCGGTAGGAATTTCAGGGACTTCCTCCTCCCCTGCTGTGACAAACCCAGACTATCCCCATTTGTCATTCGCCTCCAATCGCCTTAACCCAAATAAATTTGTCCTCAAAAAAGAAAGTTATGAGAAAGGAAGGAGCCGCTCTGAGTGAATCCAAAATCAAGTATGAGGAGGAGAAAATGAAGAATTGAAGAAAAGGAATGGCAGTTTCCTTGTAAGAGCCTAAGCACCAAACCCAAGCAGAACATTGACAGCTGCTATCAAGGGATCCCTGCAACCCCGGGCCTGGCAGCAGCAGGCAACACTCCCCAAAGGAATGGCCCTGAGTGAGGCTGAGCCTCAGGTTGGGGTGAAAAGACCAAAACCAAAACCACAGCAAAAGCCGTAGAAATCGCCTCCCTTGTTCAGCTGTGCACACCACAGGGGCACGAACTTGTCTAGTTTATTTACTGCTTTACCCCAGACGCTGAGGTAAAGCACAGCCAATACTTGATAAACAGCAGGTGGATAAAGACATGCCTGGTGGTGAACACGAATCAGGTGAGAGCAGAGAAAGACCCATCGGGGGGACCCAGGACTGGGGAGCAGGCACGGAGAGAGCGGAAGGGGGGAGCACAGAGACAGGGCAGAGTGGTGGGGCGCAGACATGGCACCTCAGGATTCTACAGCTCGAACTTGAGAGCCGACGTCTCTGCAAACATGTTCGGGCTTAAGGGGATTTGCTCAGGAGGAGCAGAAGGAAAACAGATTTCCGAGCAGTCAGGTGAACCACAGACAGGTTCCAGTTTGAGGGCTCACTAAGGAGAGGGAAGTGGGGTGCTCAATAGTGAATGCCACGTCCTGTATGCCAGAGCTGCAGATTCGACTCAAAACCCGAATGTGACCGACTAACCCTCTTAGACTAACCGACTAACCTCAGGTCGGCGTCTCAGAGTTCACTAAGCCCAGACGTAGCTCTTGGTTTCACACAATCTATCCTTTGCCTCATCCCATTACCCCCCCCCTTTTTGGGTAAATGGCATCATAATCCCTTTGAGCAAGCCAGCAATACATTGGTGACCATTTCCTCTTTCCACATCTGATCAGAAATCCTGTCCTGCAATACACCAGCTCTTCTTCTTCCCCCACCTGTGGCCTAGTCTCAGCCATCATCATTTCCTGTGGGATTATGACACTCACCTCCCAACTTCCTGATCTGACCTTGTCCACTTCCCCTTTCACTCTTGACATCAGAGCAACCAGCGTGATGGTCTAGAACAAGGACAATCGGACATGGCCACTCTCCTTCTTAAGTGGCCTGGCGGCTTCCCACTGCCTCTGAGATAAAGTCCAAGCTCCATCATCTACGCACCTTGTCCTAATCTTGGGTTGATGGCCTGGCTCTGATGACTTCCTGTTCATAGAGCCGCTTCATTTCCTTCTGGTCCAGAAAGTTCCCGGGTTGGTTCTGTTTTGATACTTTTCTATTCTCATCACCCACGTTTAGTTCACTCCCTTCTTAAAACTCCGAGTTGCCCCATGGAAGGCAGCATTCCTAAGGGCAGGGGCTTTGCCATCTAAGTCACACAGTTCCGTCCAGGAGAGGTCAGCGAGGTGGCCAGGGCGTGGTGCCATGTTTTTCAAGATGGCACTCATGCCTACTCAGCCACAGCTCCTTCCGACGCTGCAGGTCAAGTTCAACGAGGAATATGAAAATGGCTGGTGGGGCTGGTATGATGAGACCATGGGATCCTAAACCAATCTCACGGATTAAGCGACTCAAAGAGCTGATTCATGGTCCCCATGCCCAGAGTTCCGCCTCGGTAGACAGAGTCATGGCTGGGATGGGGAAGGGAGGTGGTGGGGGAATGAAATTGTCCACCTGGGGGGGGGACCACACACTCAGTAACACCTCATGGGGAGAAGTCTCACTAACAGGAAACAGGAAAGAAGAGGAACGTTGGCCGTGGCAGCTCTGCTCGGGCGGGCAGGGGGAAGGGCCAAGGCGGAGCCCCCTTCAGCGGGATCCGAACACGCAACAGGAAGGAGCGTGAGGTGCCCATCAGCCTTATTCATGGCATCTATGGTCAAGGCCACCGACAACGAATTACGAGCCCCCAGCGATGAACTTAGTCTCTGATGATTCTAGTTCACTTTGCGAGCAGCCATGTTTTATTTGGTTACTGAACTGTTTCATGCTTTAGTTATTTTCCGATGCTAACACACATCTCATCTTCCAATGACCAAGGCAGTGGCTGTGGGTTTTTGTGTTGTTTCGGGAGCTACACGCCACATTTCTCAAACACCGAAGTAGGACGTGCTCTGGAAGAGTGCGTGCTCTTAGGTCCAGGCATCTGTCCTGTTTCCAGGTAGAAGCGTCACTTCCAGCGCGTGCGCCAGCTTGTTTCAGTTAGAAACTGTGGCCACGCCGAAGACTGTTCTAGAATTTGGTCCCTTCCTGCTCATGTCCCGCCTCTGAGGTGACTCCGTTCAGCCCCTGTGACGGGAGCAACCGCTCTGCGTGAGACGGGGCTGCAGACACACTCCGCTCTGGTGGTGCCTGGGCCCCTCCTGAGCGAGCGCGCCACCTCCACTCGGGCCTGTGGACTGGGAGTCCACCCCGTGTTCTCCAACAAGAAGCAGAGGAGGCTCGGCGGGCACTTCTGTCCCTGCCACAGGGAGGATGTCCCGGGTGGAGCAGGAGCGGGATTCGCATGCACGGGATTTCCTGTGATGGAGGCGGCAGGTGACACCTGGGAGGAAGGAAGGAAGGGCACGAGGGCAGGAAGGAGAGGGGCAGGAAAAACCAGAGTCCTGGATTTTAAAGGAGATTACGATCTTGGGTGAACTGTCATTCTTTTTTGTCTTTCAGAAATTGTCCCCCTGACTCCTGTCTCTGAATGACCACAAGGAGAAGAGGAGCCACATGAGTGACAGGGACCTGGTTCTACTTCACACTGGGGCTCACAGACTGCCCACACGCTTCCAGTTCAGGTGGAGGCACACGTTCACTGCCATTTCTGAACTGGCCGAGCGCTTCACCATGACAAGGCTGGCATCCTTACAGACCACAGCGCTTACAGGACAAAAGGCCACGTGAGTGAATAGGTAGTTGACAGAATGCCATGCAACTCCAATTCGGAGACGTGAGATGAGCGGGTAAGATCTGCCCAGATGGCCGAAGAGGAAGACATGTCTCCTATGTGAACTCATCGGAAGGAAATCCACGGAGGAGTTTTTAACCGCCAATACAGCGGATATCAGTAAATCTCAACCTACAGGGCCTAATTTTTGTCTAACGGTCGATTTTGTCTCTAAAAAATATCTTGGTATGCGGCAATGGTAAGTACTGTGCTGTGGAATAAGCCGGCTAGTGAGCGATGGGACGCATGTCAGCACAACAGAAGACGTCTTGCTTCCTTTGCCATAAAGGAATGTTTCAAAGGAATTCCACCCGTGGCCGTGTCACCCAACCCTTTCCTCAGAACACGCCGCCAGCCAAAATAATAAGGTTTATTGTCAACATTTCTGTTCCTACCTCAAATCCCTGTGGTCTTCCCAGACTCTCTTTAATATGTTTCCATGCAACCAGAATCTCTGACACAGACACACTTGTCGCCTTGACGTCTGCAGGAGCAGCGCTGGGTTCTGTGGGAAGGAAAAGGGAAAGAATCAACTGCCAGGGTAACAGGTTGTGTCTGTCAAAGCATTCAGCTGCGAGCGCTAGCTGTGCCTTCCTTCTGCCTGCGCTTTGAAACGAGGTGCTCTTGCCTTGGTGGAAAACACACTAAACCCAAAAGATGACATGCTTCCAATTTCTTGGGTCACCTTCCCCAAAACGAATGATAAATACAGCAACACAAGCCAGGATCATCTGCATCCTTAGACGAACTAGGAAGGTTCTGCAGAAGATGGGTTTAAATGGTCTGCATCTCAAAACTGGATCCAGAAAACCACACCATGGCTTTTTGGAGGCAGCTGTTATTTTTATTCTTCACAAAATTTACTTATTTACTTTTATACAAGTTGCCTCCTCTCTCCCTGAACCCCGGTTCCCTCATCAATCACATGAGACTAAAAGCACGCATCTCACAGATGTAGAGTGTGCGTTTTCATGGGAATAACACATTGAAATATTCAGCATGTTTGTCGCTTAAAACATTCGCTCACAAATATCATTTGCCACCATTTTCTTTTCTTTTCCACCCAGGGCTAGTAGAGAGTCTCCATTTCACTAGGTTTATTTCACCCGTTCCCACCACACAGCTCCATTTCCATGCTGTGTAAGGATGGTGTGATGAATCACGTGGCATTTAAAAGGCGCAGGTTTGACTTTTAAGAAGTGAACACTTGGCAAAGGAACATACCCGAAGGCCTCCGCGCTGCTGTTCATGGCCCCCTTTTCATGCATTCCTATGCTCACTGACCTCTCCTGCCACTTTCTGCCAATGCACGGGGCTGACTGGCATCCATCAAGAGCTGCACTTTATCCGAGGCCGCCCTCTGCATGAGGAACAACTTATTTCCAGCTCTGACGTGGCTGAATTGTCAACATGGTGCCACCAACACCGGTTAAATGAAATGGCAGAGTCAAGGCCATGTATTGTTTCAGACAGTTCTAAACAATTCGATTCAGAAAAACCCTACCCCACACACTTTAGAGACTTTAACACTGACTCTGTATGATGGGGAAGCACTCAGATTAATCTGCTGAAAATGACTGTTTCTTTTTTCTTTTTTTTTGACTCAGGGAACCCCCTGGCAAAGGCAGAATTCTAGATAAGCTTTAAAAATCATTCATATTACAGATACTAAAAAGGTTAGAGCCACTTTCCGGGCTCTCCTTTTTAAATGGAAGCTGGTCGCACATCTATCTTGAAAAGCTTTGTAGATTATTAATTGAAAAATATCAGCTCCAAACATTTTTTCCCCCCTGTTACTATTAAAGAAACCACAAAAGACTTTTGTCAAAGGTACATGTTTGCCCCTAGCAATGTTTGCTTTCGGTTAAGCTTTCACTAGGATCACGCTCTGTAATTGTGTTAACTGGGAGCGCGTCGGCAAACTCGCATTAATCTTCACACGGAAGCTGACATTAATTCCTGCCACGGTATACGTTGTAATTTCTCATTCTGTCACCCTCTGAATGTCTGTTATTCTCTCCCTTTGCTTGGTGGCTTTGTTCACCCCACTTCTCAGTTCCCTGTTATTTGTACATCTACCTGATTAGTAAAAAAAAAAAAAAAAAAAATCACCTGAGAGGCGATTCTACATCCATGTTGTTCTAGAATTCTGAGCGGTAGGCTTGGAACAAACCTTGTTTTCACATTATTTAGTAGGAATTAAAATACTCAATTCTGTGGGGGAAATGAGGTACATGAGCTGGGGGCTTTGGGACATGACTTATTTCTAAGGGACCAAATCCAGACACCACTTGTTGTCCAGAGTAGTTTTGTGCATCTTTTGAATTAATTCCCTGTAGAGACTGGTATACCAGATGTCTGATCTTGGCGCTTACATGGTTGAAGTAATTACATCTTTGTCAAAGAAAGCTGCAGTCAGATAAAGACTTTCAGAAGCGCAAATGGCTGGGGAGCAGCTTTTCTATTTCAAACTCTAACGAAAGGAATGAGTTCTCTCTCCACTTTCCGTATCGCTGCACAAGCTTAAGTATTTCTTAAATAGAAGTGAGGAAGCTGGAAAATTAAATAAAGGTCTATTCCAAAAAAGGAAGAGACTCTGAAACCTAATGACCAGCAAGTACCCTAGTTTCTATTTAAAACTTGGAGAGTTTTGAATCACTGTTAGACCGGGGCTGGTATTTCACACTTGTATTCTTCTGCACATGATCACTGCCCCTTGTTGAGAGTAAATGAATCAAGACGAAAGCAAATAAAAAAGAATTGATGTCATTTTTGATTAATTGCACCTTCTGGCAGTCAATAGCATCAGAGATGGACCCCAGCTAGGCTCCATGGGAAATTTCAGCATGTAGAGAAGATGACCTCAGTCAGTTCACTTCCAAAAGTTTCTGTGTGTTTACAGCTGAGTGAATGTTTTCTTATGGATCAAACATTTGCAGACAGGAATAGCTCACTGCATACCAGTGTCTGGTTTCGGTGGAACTAGCTCTTTTGTTGGGGTGTCCCAGGGGGGCAGAGGGACAGATGGTCCAGACCAGGACTCATTTCAGGGAAGCCTTGGAACGGATGGCAAATGGGTCTCTAGCTGTGTTCTGTCCACCCCGACCATCGATATTCTGACATTTTATAAAGAAACATGTTCTGCTCTTTGGGGAAAAGAAGCTGTGCCAAGTCTGGATTCCTGGATGTTGGTGGGTCAGGGAGAACACACTGTCCATCCTGCCAGACTCCCCACCACCCCATCTCAGACTGGAAAGGCTTCACTGATTTAGATTTCGCACCTGGTCTTCTGAACCCATGCTTTAAATCAGGCCCTCATGTAGGCCATGCAGTCGAGAAATGTGACAAACATACACAATTTCTCCCAATGTAGCATCTGATTGAAAAAGACCCAACTTGAAATCAGGTCTTTCCTCTGTTACTTAAAATTGGCACCAAGAAAGCAGCTGAGTCCTGCTCCCTCCATCTCTTTAGAGTCAGTTTTGGGCAAAGAGACACACAACTGAATGGACAAAAGCATTTGTGCACCATCGATCCAACAAGAAGCTATACTGAAGACCTACAGAGAAGTCATACAACTCAACAAAAACAAAACATAATCCAATCAAGACCAGGCAGGAGAACTAGACAGACCCTGCTGCAAAGAAGGCACACAGACGCAAACAAGCACATAAAATATGCTCGTTATCACCCACGAAGAAGTGCAAATCAACACACTGAGATGCCAGAAATAACAAGTGTTGGAAGAGTGTGGAAGACCCTCCCACTGTTGGTGGGATGCTGGCCGGCCTAGGCCATCTGAAGCAGCATGGAGGTGTCTCAGAACATTAGCGACAGATTTGCCATCAGGCACAGCAACTCCACTCAGGCATCACCCAACACATTCAAAATCATTATTTGAAAGGAAACTGGCATTCTCGTATCTACTGCAGCATTATTTACCACAGCGAAATGATGGCAACCACCTACGTGTGCCCAAAATGATGAGTGGGTCAAGGGAGGCGGCCTAGATGGGCACAAGGAGCATACTGAGTGCCACTCAGCGGTCACGCTGCTATCTTGGCAGCGTGGATGGAGCTGGCAGGAGAACGCTGAGGTGAATCAGAGAAGAAAGAGAAATGCCGGGTGGTGTCACCAACTTGTGGAACGTTGTGTAGCTCAACTAAGAGCCCATGAAGACAAGCTCATAGAACCCCCACTGCAGAAGTGAGGTGTCCTGAGTGGGCCGCGTGGGGAGAAGGAGCACAGTGGTCTCTCCTGGGGGATGATGGGTGCTTTGGGGGTGAGAGCACTGTGCTGGAAATACCAGATGGGGCACCCACATAGTACCTCAGCGAGGGAAAATGCAAATAATAAACACTTCCCTGTAAAAAAAATCACCGTATTTTTCAAAGTGCTAAAGAAAGGAATGCTCAGCAAATGGGAACCACTGAAAGAGACGCGGATGCCTTTATTAATGTTGCCCATCGATTTTACAGGCGCTGAGAGCGGCTTTGCGTGCTTTCAGCAGAAAGAAGTTGGAGCCGATTTAAATGCTCTAATTGTCGGGGTTAGAGATAAATTTGCTTTTATCAGATCAATACGGCTTTGACCAAATATCAATTAAACGGACAAGGTTTCTAGGACTGAATGAAGGATTTAATTACATTCCATTCTCTCCTTCACAGGAAGGGAGGGGTTTCGGTGTTTGCTATGTTTTTGAATTATACATGGAATGTGACTTAGAAACCAACGATAGAAACCTCTAGAAAGACCGAATCTTGCATGAAAGGCACAAATGGGAAAAAAAACGTCAGTTTTGGGAGATAAAAGAGATTTTACAGGAAACGTGCATTCATTCTCACGCTGCCCAATTATTGCCGAATAACCAGAGGAGGAAGAGATGAAATGAGGGAAAAAACAGGGACGTAGTGAGAATAAAAAGAACAGCACAGACGAGGGAGCAGCCTAGGGGATAATGACCATCGAGTGATTTTTGCCAAATACTATTCAAAGCCCTTGGCGCACGCTGACCCAGCCTCCAGCACCCTGTCACTGTCACCCTGCGTTCGCACATGGACGAATCTGAGACAAAGCAGACACTATTTCTGACATGGCTGAAGCTGCCGCTCAGAGCAAGGCCGCCCGGCCACGGTCACGCAGAGCCGGCCTGGCCTGCAGGTCACGCCCCACGCCACTTCCAGCAGAGCTCCCTCCCATGCCCGGCCCTTCGCAGCTGCCCGGGGACGCGGCTAGACTAGACGTCAGCCCAGGTTTACACCGAGGCTCCCAGCGCTCAATGTTATTTCTCCCAGCAAAAGCAAATCATCTGTTTGGGTGTCGCTGCCAAAGGCAACGTGGCGCGTGCCTGTCAGCTTCAGCCTGTGAAGCGGCTGGGGCTGGGGAACGCGGCTCGAGTCCTGATTGGGGCAACACAGCGAGACCTGGTCCCAAAAAACAGCTGGGCGTGGTGGCGCACGCCTGTAATCCAGCTACCTGGGAGGCTGAGGCTGGGGATGGCTTGGGACCGTGGTGCCACAGGCAACGTGAGCCTGCGGTCCCACGGGCAGAAACAGTGAGACCCGGTCTCAAAAAAAAGCAAACAAAAACAAAGCAAAGGCAGGTGGACCGGATGGGATTGGCCTGGTGTCTCCGACTTCGGATCTACCAGCAGGCGTGGGGGTGTGAGACCCTGGGCACAAACACCCCTGCGGCCTGCTGGGGGCACAGGCTCCTGGGGCACCGCCCAGTGGACGGAGACGCAGCGCCCGCCACGCAGGGGGTGGCCGTGACCTGGCCTGTGGCAGAGGGGGACAGGGACGCCGGGGCCTGCTGATGGCAGCAGGAGCGCTGTCCCAGAGCACCTCGCCGGCCCTGCCACCTCGGGTGACCTCTGAGAGGAAGGCCGGCGACACGGAACCCAGAACGCCATTCCCTGAATCAAACGCGCCTTTAGCAGAGCTTGGGAGGAAGAAGTGACAGGAACTACCACTGTTGGGGACACGCCGCCACAGCAGGACACCAGGGGGACCGCTCCGGGATCCTCGAAGCCAGCGCTCTGGACGCAGGGGGCTGGGCCGGGCACCGCTGTCGCCCCGGTCACCGCAACTGCCACTCCTGGGCGCCCGGCGGGGAAGCTGTCCCGCCTGGGCCTCCGCTGCTTGGAAAGCAGACGGGCGCGTCGGCCTGCGCCTCTCGCGGCCGGAACAGGGCCCCGGAGCTGAAGCACCGCCTGCGTCCAGCAGACGCCGCCGCGTGTCCAGCACTTGCAGCACCTGAGCGAGTTCCCAAGACCGGAGCAGTCGCAGGCCGCTGGGGGCCTTCCAGGGGCCCACGCGACACGGGGTGAAGGGTCAGCGCAGACGGGCGACCGTCCTACCGGAGCCGTTCCTGGGGCAGGCTTCCTTGGTCACCTGGGGGCCGCGTGGGGAGGGCGCGGCGTGACGCGGGGGCCCCAGAGAACAGGTTTTCTGCTGAAAGCTGAGCGCGCCCAGGGTGATAACGCCCACAGCCGAGCCTGCGCCCAGCTGACCCCTCGTGCCCGCGGCCAGCACGAAGCCACTGTCCCACCGTCTACCCGCAGGCAGAGCGGGCACCCTACCTCCAGGTCCTGCCCACCTGCCAGGTTCTAAGAACGAACCAAGCTTCCGCACAGGGTGGCAGCGTAGGATGGGGAACCAAGGCTTTAGTGACCAGCCGGACCTACGTCCCCGTCTCAAGTCACGCTGTGAGTTTTTCAATATTCCTGAACTTTAATTTCCTCCTCTGCA
>PVHY01023010.1:11046-21698 GCA_004024945.1 Uropsilus gracilis | reverse complement strand
ATGTTAATTGCATATACTCATAGAATGCTGATTGCCAAAAACACTATATATATCCATAAAAATCTCAAATAAATCGCAGCAGATTCACCACCCCTTGAGTGTGTGCGTCTGTTCGCCATTTTCGCCGGCCCTGTGTCTTTCCTGCCCAGCTGAGCCCTGGTCCTCCGGCCTGCGCCTTCGCCCGGCCGGTCCGTAGCAATTATTGAACACTTTGAATGTTGCAGCATCTTATGTTTTTTGTTAAGAATTCATAGAAATGATCTTTGATCATTTAGCTGGTGCTGAGACCTCATGACTTCATTCAAAATAGCAGGTCCAGAAATCTGTAGCTCTGTCTTCGTCTAAAGCAAAAGCGGGAAATCTGTTGCTCCATCCACTACTAAAGCAAAAGCACAGTTTTGCATACAAGAGTAGTTTTTATGTTTCCAGTTAAATCTCTAACTTATGAGTTACAATGTCATTAGAAAGTGGCAGTGCCAAGATAGCATTTGCTGATTTTGTATCTAGAATTCAATCAACAAAATAAACCTAACAGGCAGACTTTAATAGATCTCTCATCATGATGTTTTTACTACATCAGCAATACAGTGCTATAATTTACCTTGTAAGATACTTCATTGCTTTTTCACTTCAAGTTTGAAAAGCTGTACCAAATTTTTTTTAACTTTTCAAAATTTTACTATGTCTACATTGAAAATTCAGTTCCTTTTTAATGACTCAGAATGGCTGGTCTCACAAAATGGTGTTAGAACTTCATGACCACAATATTATTCATAAATGTTCCATCTCTCTCTGGATGAGCAGTGTCACCTTGGGTAGCTTCTCAAGGTCTCATTTTTCAAGTATAGCCAGGAATCTGGGTGTGGTTTGGGGGTCATTCTACTCAAAGTCACACATGGGATTACACTCAAGATGTTGGTCAGTGCTGTGGTCACCTGAAAACCTGATATGGAAATAGAGGATCTGCTTTCAAAATAGCTCTTATATAACTGGCAAGTTGGTACTGGCTGTTGACCTCAGTCGACTTTTCTGGAGTTCTCATGACAGAGGCCTATGTCTCCCCCAGGGAGAAAGGTCAACCATATTTGACTCAAACTATGGCAGTATCATGTTCTAATAGACTATACTGTTTGTTTTTCAACATTTCAATGAAATAAAGTACATTTAAATCTAATTTTTGTAGTAATATTAACAGACATTTTGATGGCAGGTAAATTAAAAAATTTTTTTGAATTTATTTTACATTGTTGTAGTCCTCATATTTCTCCTGCCAACATATCACCCATAACTTTCCACCATTTTCACTCATGCTTTCTTTCCCTATTTTACCCCCCTCCTTTGCTCTGTTTCCTTTTCTATTGTCAACTTATTGGCTTTCACTATTACTTGTTTTTTGTTTGAAATCCTACAGATAAGTAGTACAAATCACAAATCCTACAAATAATTTAGACCATTCAGTATTTTTCTTTTTCTTTCTGTTTTCAGTTAGCATTAGCCCTTCCAGCTCCATTCGTGTTACTATGAATGGCGTAATTTTTTTTTTGATTGCTAACAGCCATTTATTTATTTATTTGTTTGTTTGTTTGTTTATTTATTTATTTATTTATTTATTTATTTATTTATATTTTCTCATTTCCTACAACATATTTGTATGGTTATTGTTCCCCTTAGGTATGACCTTCCTTCCCCTGATTCCCCCACCCTACTCCCTTCCTGGCTCCTGTCACTACAACTCTTCCCACTACAACTCATTGGTTGATGCTTGGCCCCCTGGTCTTTTCTTTTTCTGGAACAATGTCTTTTTTTTCTGGGGTATTGGACTTGCACTCCTAGATCACAACAGATCAGGCTGCTCGGATCTCTAGGAGTAACTGAGGCAGGGAGTCAGGCCGAGCGTGTCAGGAACCTCTGGTAGGGCAGGTGGGTGGTGTGGTTCTACAGGCTCCATTCCAGTGTCTGTCATGTGGTGCTGCTTCTACACTATATAGATGTGATATCTTGGGTTGGGAGCCCCATCCCAGCCACTAGCAGTGGAAAAGTTCCCTGCTGGAGATAGACTTCCTAGATGATTGGTCCAGCTTCTCTCCTCTCTTGTATTAGCATTTCTGCCATGGGGCCATGGCCACATCTCTATGGCTTTCTTCCCCCTTGATTGGTAAAGGAGAGAGCCTCACTTACGTTGCACAAAACTCTGGACTAGGGGTTTGGTCCCCAGCCAATGATGTAGGTGGAGCTCTGTGATAGGTTATTACAATTGCTTGTCTCACGGTCTTGTCTTAGGGGCTCCAATCATGCTGTTTGGTTTGTGACGCTGGCTAACAGTCATTCTTGATTGTGTTTGGGAGGGCTTCTGTACATTGGAGGTTGTGGTTCTCTCAAGCAGTACTTTTACTTTGGCATTTCATAGAAAGTTTTTAATGTTTATTAGAAACATGAGTATCAGCCTTAAGTTCTCCAGAGTCCATAATTTTGAAGTTTGAGTGTTTACAGACCAAGTGAAGCAGAAAATAATTTTAGGGTAATTTAATTTTATAAAAATGTCCATGAATTTATTTGAATGGCTACTTTAGGCTTTTATTATACACACCTTATGTTACTGGAGAGAGAGAAAAAAATCCAAATGGTTTTCATTGAGAAAGCCCAACATCTAATTTAGAGCATCTTTCACTTGATTTTTTCCCTAAGGTATTGCATTTACTAGTACCTTATATTTTCTGCAGAAGTATCAAGGAAACTGTTTCCTTCTAATTTTCTTTTCAGTTACCCAAATCCAAAAATTAGGAGGAGAGAGATGAAGTGGTCAGTTTTGGGGGTAATATAATACTTGTGAGAAACAAGGATGTATTTACTTTGGAACCTACTCCAGAGTTTTATACCACCTGTTAACCTTGACTGACAACTCAAGCTCATTGCGTCTTCCTTTCCCTTCTGGAACTCTAACATCCTGCTTCTGCTCACCTCCTCACCTCCCTGTGATCTGGCCTATATATTCAATCTGATCCTACAACTATTGTCAGATTCTCTTCAGTGCTTCCAGACTTATAATGGACTTTGCCCTTGCAATGCTGCCTGGCACTGCTCTCTTCCCACTAACTTCCCTCTTATCTACTGCCTCTGCCCAGAGGTCAACTCAGCTCTCGCCTGGTCTACAGCAGTGGTTTCTCTGGGCTCTGTGCCCTTTAGTCTCACCTGTCAAATCTGCTTTCAGAAAGATTTTGCTTGCTCCAAATTCTTTCACGTTCACTCACTGATTTTTAATGACCACCAGTATCTCAGCAGGCCACTGGAGATGCGCCACTCAAAAGTACCAAGTTACATTTTACATTTAATGTTATCTTCCATTTATTCTAAAAGGCAAGCTTTTGACC
The DNA here is from genome assembly GCA_004024945.1 of Uropsilus gracilis. Lineage (NCBI taxonomy): Eukaryota > Metazoa > Chordata > Mammalia > Eulipotyphla > Talpidae > Uropsilus > Uropsilus gracilis. The sequence continues at coordinate 18,330 of PVHY01023010.1, read as the reverse complement.
CTTTTCTTTTTCAGCTTCCTGTTAACGCTGTGGATTTAAATCCCACCCATCCTTTAGGTCTATCTCAAATGCTACCTCCTTTATACACATTTTCCCCCATGATCTTTTGTTCTCTATCAGGTTTGTCTTTTTTTTTTTTTTTTTTTAATAGGACACTCACTGAACTTTGTATCCCTCATGGCATTTAATCACATTCCATTAAAAAAAAGCATGTATACTATCTTTTTATCATTCTTCCAAGATTATAAGGTACTTGAAAAGGCAGACTTTTCTCTTGCAGATTCCTAGTCATGGTTTTGGCAAAAGACTTTTATTTTGAAAATTGTGTAAAACCCTCATTTAAAATGGGAAAAAGCAAAATTCCTGTGTTTATCTGATGCCTAACGTTACGTAGACTTAAAAAATAAAATCATATATGTAAACAGACGCACACTTGTATACATAGTCATCATTTCCCTAAGATGACTTTGGTCCAACTTTGGAGGATGCAGGGGGAAATGGGTACGGCTTTATATTTTCAGGTTGTGAAAGGAAACAAACAGTTGTCTAATCTGAGAACAGAAAAAACAGCTTCCACATCTTTCTAAGTTTGGGGCTTTACCAAAAGGAACACTGGGCAGAAGTTTACTAAATTGCTGCTGAAGGACACAGGCCTTTAAGAACTTTCCAGAGAGACGCCTTCACTTTGGCTGGCCCAAGGCTAGCCTCGCCGGGCAGGCAGCCGGCAGCGCATCTTCCGCCACTTCTCGGCCCGGAAAACCGGCCGACCCGGTCCGTCCATCCGCCGCCTTCCGCCCCCTTCCTCGCGCTGCAGCCCCGAAGCCGCAGGCCGCGCGCCCCCTCCCCGGGCGCGAAGGCCCGGCCGAGGGCAGGGTGGCCTCGGCTTCTGCCGGCGGGCGGGGCCCGGAAGGCCTGGGCCGGGCGGCCGCGCTCGGTCAGGGTTTCCAGGTGAAGGGCCAGAAAAGAACCGGTTGTTCTGGGCCGAGACGGACGGGCGGGGCGAGGGCGGAGGGTACATTGCTTCATCCTGTACTTTTTACTGGAAACTGGAAGCATCCGGAGGCGGGGCCGGGAGACGTCGCCAGTGGCTCCGCCCGGGGGAGGCCACGGGGCGGCCGCGCCGTCTCCCCGCCCCGGGCTCCGCGGGGCCTTTAAAAGGCCGAGCGCGCTCGGGTCGCGCCCATGCCCGCGCCGCTCTCCAGCAGGTCCGTGCCCGAGCCCGCCCCCGTCGTGGACGAGAGGCAGCCGCGCGCAGCGAGCCGGTGGCGCAGTGTCTGGGGCCCCCCCGAGCGCCGAGCCCGGGAGTATGATCGTGGACAAGCTGCTGGACGACAGCCGCGGCGGAGCGGGGCTGCTGGACGGCGGCCTCATGACCAGCCCGCTCAACCTGGCCTATTTCTACGGCGCCTCGCCGCCGGCCGCGGCCCCGGGCGCCTGCGACGCCAGCTACTCGTCCTCGGGGCCCTCGGCTCCCGGCTCGCCCGGCTCCGACTCCTCCGACTTCTCTTCGTCCTCGTCGGTGTCCTCGTGCGGGGCGGTCGAGTCCCGGCCGAGGGGCGGCGCCCGCGCCGAGCGGCTACTAGGTATCCGCGCGTGTCTACACTGGCCGGGGAGGGGGCGGGGGGGAGGGGCGGGTCGGACTCGAGGGAGCTGCGGGGCGGCCCCGGGGCGGGAGAGGGGTCACTTTCGAGGGGTCCCTATCCGTTCCGCGGCCACCTAGGGCCTGTGTCACTGCCGGGCTTCAGAGGTGAAGTTGGAGCCTTCCAGTTGGCCCCGTAGCTTGAAACGCTTCTGAAGAGTTCCGACTCCCAAAAGGAAATGAACCAAGCTAGATCCACCCCCCCTTTTTTTTATTTTTCTAAACACTTTTTTATATTCACACAAAGTGACGAGTTTGAATCTGATAGTCATTTTTCTGTATGGCTTTTTTAGTGAAAGACTATAGCGGCCCAGAGGGTGTGAGTACTGTTTTGGGTCACGATTTATTTCTTTGGAAGCATGTGTGGACATTTTAAATAACAGGATTTCGTAGAAAAGAAAAAAGAAATGCAGTCGATAGTATCAAGATGACGCCGAACTGCAAGCCAGCTCCGTGTACAGGCCTTCAGATTGTGAAGTTGCAAGTGGCGGAAACTTGGCCAAGTATCTGCGGTCTTGTTTTTTGTTCTTTGTGCTTTAAAATGGTTAATCTTATCTTGCAAAGAAAGGCATAATATTTCCTTTTTTTTTTTTTTTTTCGGTGGTGGATTGGTTAGTTTTTTTTTTTTTTTTTTTTTTTTTTTTTTGATACACCGGGTTGTATAATCTGGGGAAAACAGGATGCCATTGCTGGTAGATTAAAAATGTGTAGATAATATCAAATCTTGGAGAATCCGAGAAGCCTGAATTTTAAAGAAAGCTTGCATTCAGGTGTTGGATTCCCCATCGCTAGCCATACCAGTTTTAGGTGTTTTATTTTAAAACGAGTTTTATGATGTGTGTAGCAAATGATACGAGACTTGTGCTTGTGTGTATTTAGAACCTTTTCTCCCACAGTCTTCGTCTGACTGGAACTATTTTGCTAGTTCCTTAGTTTGCCACGTAGTCATAGGGGATTTCTGAAACTGAATTTTTCTCTTTCTGATTAACTGCTGTCATTCCAGAGACATACTTAAGCATTAAACCGAGTAGCTGTTTAACTTGCCCCATCACCGAATTGTTTCATAAAATTATGGGGAATATGTTCAAATTAGGCAGTTTCTTGCCCAGTCTTCTTTTTCCCACTTTTAAACAGAGTAACTTATTCATTTTCTGCATGTTTACTTTACATTTGTATTCAGTTCATCCCAGGAGGTTGTGACATAGTCGTGGTCAGAGGTCGAATGCAGTACTTCTGCTCTCCATCTTAAAGTATATTTTTATCCTTTAAATTGAAAATGAAATGATTTCCTTTTTACCTAGAAGGCCCTTGTGAGCAATTCCAGAAACAGTGCGTGAGGGGAAATCCTGTGTGCTCATGTAGAAATGTGTTTAAAGCTCAATGAATTTAAGTGGTTTTCTTGGCATAGCTGAACTGAGGGAAATATTAAGAAACAAATCTAAGGCATTATGAATTGTTAGACTTGAGTACATTGAGATCTTTGGAGTCATTGTGTCTGTCTGTGTATGTGGTGTTAACTTGATATGTATTAGGCTTGAAAGACTAGAAATTCATTATTTGTTGTGCTACCCACAGTTTTTTGAAAGCCAAGAATAATCATAGATTTACGAAAACAGGGTGTCAGAATCTCTGTTTAGATCTGTGATCTGAGAAAGAGAGAGACTTAATTTGGGTTTTATCCTTTGACTCTGGGGTTTTATGAGTTTTAATTTTCTAGGGTACTGTGAATAAAGGTTCCCTTGACTGAGGGAGTTGGAAAGGCTTTGCAGTCTGTTGGGAACTTTATATATTCAACAGCTGTATTTTTGAGATTAAGATTGCACTTGTGAATGAGTTTAATTGGAATCTGTCTGGTTTTCTTTTGAGCAGTTGAGCCCCATATGGGTGTTGGAAGGCAGCAGAGAGGACCCTTTCAAGGTGTTCGTGTGAAGAATTCGGTGAAGGAACTCCTGCTGCATATTCGAAGTCAGAAGACAGCTGGCCAAGCTGTGGATGATCTGAAGGTGGCACTATTTTTTGTTTTGGGTTGGAGGGCAAGGAGGTTAGTCTGTCAGGAAAGTTGTTCTCTGCTGAGCTAGGTTTGGTAAGTCATTTGTACGACACAAAATCCACAGAACAGAGAACATTTTCTGTTTGATTTCTGTCACCAGTGCTTAGGCTCTTGCTAGGTACACTGGAGAAATTTAATGATTGAATAAATGACAGTAATTTGGGGACAAGGACATGAATAGGGTTCAATTGGAACTAGGGAATCAGTTGATCTTACTAATTTAATAATGACTTGAATTCTTTTGAGAGAAGAGAGGGATAATTGCAAGAGAGAATAAAAAGGTGAAAAATAAATGTTGTGTAGTATAATTGTGTCATAAGGTTTATGGTGAGTTCTTGAGTGGTAGACACAAGTCTGCTATTGATTGTTAGGCAAGAAACCATTTCACATATGCTAAATTAGGATTATTTTTTCCTTTCAGACACAAGCTGTGAACAGAGAACAATTCATAGGTAAGAGTTGCTTCTACAAATTATGGGGGTTTTAGGATGGAGTAATTTACTGTGGACATGGATAAAATTTTTACAATAAGATAATCACACATTCCATATTACTTTTTTGGATGCAGAATTAAAGAACGAGGTGTCATACAGTGGAAAAAGGAAAGGACCTGAGTCATTGTCTGATGGACCAGCTTGTAAAAGGACAGTTTCATTACAAACACAGTTTTTGGTAAGTCTCTCTGTTTTCCTCTGGCTACTATTTGAACATTACTCCAGGAATAATTTTGGAAGGGCACATGAAGCTTACTTTTTTCTTTCTTTCCAGACACCACCTCAAACACCAACACCCGGGGAGAGCATGGAAGATGTTCATCACGGTGAACTCAAACAGGACAGCAGTGCGGATCTGCTTCAGAACATTATTAACATTAAGAATGAATGTAGCCCAGTTTCTCTCAATACTGTCCAAGTTAACTGGGCGAGCCCTGTTGTAGTCCCTCAGAGCTCCCCCAGGGAGAACTGTCAGGACTTCCACGCAGGGCAGGTCTTTGCTGTACCTCCGAAACAACAGCTATTCCAAGTCAGCAGCTCCTCCTACATGATGGAGCAGGCCTCCATGTATCAGTACTCTTCACAGAGCCAGAGTGTGCAACAGCAGCAGCAGCAGGAGCACGTGCAGCAGTATACCCACAACCCGACTCTGGAATATAGTCCTTATTCTAGAACTTCGCAATCCCCAAGCTATGAACCAAACTTCTTTGATGGTCAGAAACCACAATTCTGTGCAAACCAAAGTTTTGCTGCCCTACTAGGTAATACTGGGGAGTCTGATAATGTTACTGTACCAATTCAGACCTCCCCCAGTGTTCAGCAACAAAGTGATGCCCACCTGCAGAACTTCAACATGATGCCACAGGGGGGCTGTGAGGCTGTGGCGGGACATGATACAGGCTCTGCCCCCATCAGCACTTCGTTGCCATTCCAGAACATCAGTGGAAATCCAATGACCACTACACAGTTAGGGAAGTCATTGTTTCAGTGGCAAGTAGAGCAGGAAGAAAGCAAATTGGCAAATATCTCTCAGGACCAGTTTCTTTCAAAGGATGCAGATGGTGACACGTAAGTTTTCCTTTATCTCAGGTACCCAGTATCAGTTTGGCAAGCCATGCCCACTGCATGGAGTGGACTTAGTTTCTCCTCATAAGCCAAATTATACCTTATTAAGTGGTTGGCTAGCAAATGTAAGTACGTAGAAACTACTATTATTGACAACTGATAATTCAGGAAAGAGTTTTCCTGACAGAACAAATAATCTGTTCTACACTAACAAAAATGTATTAATTGGTTTTGAAAGATCAGCATAGCGTATGTGTAGAGCAAACACAAAATCATGATTAGGTGATCATGATCAACAATGAGTTCATTTGTACATTGAATCCAAATCTAGATTGGCATCTTTGTTGTCTGGGACAAATTATTTGACCTCTTTATACTTCAGTTTCGCATGACATGTAAAATGATATCCTTCTCCCCACCCCCACCAGATTTTTAGTCAATATTAAAAAACAAGGATTTAAAGTGACTAGCGTGGTTCTTGGCACTCTTATTACTGGTAGCCTACCTCATTCTGTTAGAATTCAGATGTATTACTAACCTAGCAGAAAAGACTAAATGCACTTTATCATGTTTCATTTGTGTACAGAAACATAACAAGAAAGGGACTAAAGGAGCAATAATTTTTTGTTTTTGTTTTGTTTTTAACATGAACTTAGTGAAATCAGAAGTATTTATCTCTTTTCCTTGTTTCTCAGGTTTCTCCATATAGCTGTTGCCCAAGGGAGAAGGGCACTGTCTTATGTCCTTGCAAGGAAGATGAATGCACTTCACATGTTGGATATTAAAGAGCACAATGGACAGGTGGGAATTTTGGCAGTGAAATAGTTAAGAATTGGTCATAGTAAAGAAAATAGTGAGCACTCTCATTTTTTATGGGTTGATCATTTCAGAGTCCAAGACTCAGAGAGTTAAGTTAATATTAACTTGGAGATGTTGACTTTGCCACCATTAACCTTGATGTTATTAATGTTAACTTTGTAGTTGTTTGACCAAAGACTAACTGGATGTAATAAAACCTCTCCCTAAGCTTATTTTAGTTTCCTTGTGTTATAATGTATTGTTTACTAACAGGATTTATTTTCTCTATGTGGGTTTTCCCCTCTGTCTTAGGTGTATATTCCTTTTTACGATAGTGTTAGTTGTTTTTAAAAAATATTTTTTCCTCTGAATGTCCACAGAGTGCCTTTCAAGTGGCAGTGGCTGCCAATCAGCATCTCATTGTCCAGGATCTGGTGAACCTTGGAGCCCAGGTGAACACCACTGACTGCTGGGGAAGAACCCCTCTGCATGTCTGTGCTGAGAAGGGTCATTCCCAGGTGCTTCAGGTAAGGTGATTAAATCAGGCTTCTATTATCACAGGGTCAAAAAGATAAGGTTTAGATATTAGAAGTTGGTTGTAGGTTGTAGGTGCTATCGTATGCTGAGTCAACTTAATTTTTGGAATAATAATAGATAAAATGTATATCGCATGTCTTTTGCTAAGAAATGTCTTTTTTTTTTTTTTTTTAATTTTGCAGGCAATTCAGAAGGGAGCAGTGAGGAGCAATCAATTTGTGGATCTTGAAGCAACTAACTATGATGGTAAGATACTAAAACTTTATAGGGTGAAGAGCCATTTTGAGTGTCGTGCCCATTCTTTATAGGGGTATTAAGTTTCATACCAAGAAACAAGGGGATTAATTAAAGCTAAAATATTGTGTAGATAAAAGGAAGGAATATCGGCCCTGCTGGTTATGCCATTTATAGGTCATGTTAGAGGCCATCCTCAAGGTTTTTTATAGATCAACTAAAAGACTTGATGGGATGCTTGACCCCTGCATTATTAAAACTTCTTTCTAGGCCTGACTCCTCTACACAGTGCGGTTGTGACCCACAATGCTGTGGTGCACGAGCTCCAGAGAAACCAACAACCCTGTTCACCTGAAGTTCAGGAGCTTTTACTGAAGAATAAGAGTCTGGTTGACACCATTAAGTGCTTGATTCAGATGGGAGCAGCAGTGGAAGCTAAGGTAAATTCACAGAAGAGTCTACACATT
>PVHY01023010.1:0-10946 GCA_004024945.1 Uropsilus gracilis | reverse complement strand
GGCACAAGCCACCGTGCCCAGCAAAACTTGTCTCTCTTTAAATTAATAGAGTAGTGATGTGTGGATAGTTAAAAAGCTTGCTTGATTTACTTTTAATCGGAATTATTACCTAAAAGTTGTGAAGTAAATTAGTCTTTAAGAAAAGAAGAAAATCCTTGGAATTGCTACAATTTTGGCTTCCATTTTGATGCACTAATAATAAAGGCATTGCTTTTTGTAAGGGCTTTTTCATGATCCATGGATCAGAATAATCTATTTTTAAATTGGAAATAGTTTATTCTCCTTAAATGTGAGGTTTATTTACTATATTTCCCTTATGGACAAGGCTCTCTGAGATTTGGGATCTTGATGGGGGAAATACCTACACAATCTGTCTCTTGGGTCCTTGGAGAATTTACTCTCTAATAGAAGTCTACAGGGTGACTATCAACTCTGGAAGCATAATAGATAGTAAATAGTTTATTATATTACAATGCATGATAGAACTGTCACCTATATTTCTAAGACTATAGTATGTAAATGTAGACTGCTAAGAGGCATATAGGCAGGAGAATTGAAGAGGATTCTAAATTGAACAAACGAGAGATTCTGTCAAATTCTAGTTAAGGAAGATTTGTGGAGAAGAAAGCATTCAAAGTGAGTCTCCAAGGACACGTCAGATGTTATGCTGGGTAGAAAGCATGTCTACATCATGGTATCCGGATAGTTATTGTTTTTTTTTCCCTTCTTGCTTTGACAAGGACCGCAAAAGTGGCCGCACAGCCCTGCATCTGGCAGCTGAAGAAGCAAATCTGGAACTAATTCGCCTCTTTTTGGAGCTGCCCAATTGTCTGTCTTTTGTGAATGCAAAGGTACTTTTGGAAAGCTTCAGTAACTGCATGAGCATCGGAGTGACTTTCATTACACCTTCAGGCTTTTGAACTGCATTCATGAAAGTCCCTCTTCCTGATGGATGTCATTTCATCTCTTTATATTCAGGCTTACAACGGAAACACTGCCCTCCATGTTGCTGCCAGCCTGCAGTATCGGGTGACACAGTTGGATGCAGTTCGCCTACTGATGAGGAAGGGAGCAGACCCAAGCACACGGAACTTGGAGAATGAACAGCCAGTGCATTTGGTTCCTGATGGCCCTGTGGGAGAACAGGTGAGCACCACAGAAGTGGAAAATAAAGGGTTGTGCAGGGCAGAGGCTACCAGACACACTTCAGATGGCCTTTGTCTCTGACCATGTATCACAGGGTCATTGTAGCATTTGGAAGTTAATTGCTTTGTTTAAAAGGTGAAGTAAGAGATTTGAGGATTTATCCATGGACTGGAAGTGCTTAGAGGTCAGGAAGTCTTTGTCTTTTTTTCCTTGACTTAAACTTGGGTTTAGTGAATCAGAATGGTTTGAGGTTTGGCAGATAATCAAACAGAAGGCACTAAAGGCCCTGTAGGCAGCAAGGAAAGAGCATCAGAGTTTTGTTAAGTGCTGAGCATTCAAATATTTTGTGTATTTACGGAGTTTGTATCTATAGAGTGTTCAGCATAGTGCCAGGCACTTAGGTAAGCAAGTATCAGCTTTTACAATTGTTCCCATCTACTAAGTGATACTAACAAATGGGAGGTTATCAGTGTAATTGAGAACCTAGAAGTATTTTATACTTTCAACAGAATTACACTTTACTCATCAAATAGAGTCATATATTTGGGGATTTGCTAGTTTCACATAGCTCGACTTATAAATAAGAACTGAGTCTTTTTAAGACTTAAAGTATTTCTGATGAAAATCTTTCTCTGGGGAAAATGAGGTTGATTGTAACTGAGTAGCTTGTTTTATGCTTTATTAACCACAGAATAAAATATGTGAAGTTAACTCTTTTTGACCATAATATTGTAGTAACCCACATTTGTAGAACTTTCCATAACTTAAAATGAATTTCACTTGCATTATACCACTTGATTGTTATAAAGACTTTGCAGTGTAAAGATCAGCTGAGGAAATAGAATGTCAAGAAAGAAAGGTCTTAAAGTTAGGAACCATCACTGAATCGTAAATGGCAGAGTCCTAACCCTGGTGTTAGCTTCTGCTTCCCTGTTCATAGTAAGCAGTCCTAAAGTGATGTTGTCAGACTAGTGAGTGTGGAGAGCCACTTGACTGCTCACTATTTGCACATTACACCTGTTTCTGCTTTTATACATCTGTGTGTGCCTTTCTGTACTGTCTGTATATGTGTGTATGGAGAGTTTTTTTGAATCTAGTGAGCCTGGGGGCTTTCCTGTGATGCTTAAAGCTATGTGTAGATGTTTTAATTCCTGGATATCCTGGCTGTTAAGTCTTGACTCAAAGGGTATTAAAGATTAATTAGTGTAGGTTCTTCATTCTGGGTAGTTAGTTGAGGCTAACTTCAAGACAGGTAAGCTACTAAAATATGCCATAACTTCTGCCTTATATTAAACGTTCACAAATAGCAAGAATAAAGATTAGGAAAAGGATAAATGCCTTTTAAGCCTTTGGAAATTTTCAGCTTCTGATAATTTTTAATGGAGATGCTTTACTTTCTTGTATCCAAAGATCATTATAGGAGATATTTAATAAGCTTGAGGAGGAATTATAGTATTTTTTTGCAAGTTGCCTTAAAATTTGACATATACTGTTACATGTTTCTTCATATACTTAAAAGTTGACAGGAAAAGCCGGGCATGGTTGCGCATACCGTAAGCTTCAGCCTATGAAGCAGCTGGGGCTAGGGATCGTGGTTCCAGTCCCGCTTGGGGCAACATAGTGAGACCTACTTCCAAAAAATAACTGGGCGTGGTGGTGCATGCCTCTAATCCCAGCTACCTGGGAAGCTGAGACTGGGGATTGCTTGAGTCTGTGGTATCCCGGGCAACATGAGCCTGGGCAAAAATAGTGAGACCTAATCTCAAAAAAAAAAAAAAAAAATGACAGGAGTTGAATGGTGTTTATAAGGAAGGGTGAGACTCTGAAGGAAATATAATATAGCACTTTAACCATAAAAAATAAATCTCACAAGTCCTATTTATTTCCATTGCAGATCCGACGTATCCTGAAGGGAAAGTCCATTCAGCAGAGAGCTCCACCATATTAGCTCCACTGACTTGGAGTACGGTTGGCAACACTCACTGTCAGTTAGGCAGTCCTGATGTATCTGTACATAGACCATTTGCCGTGTATTGGCAAATGCAAGTTGTTTCTATGAAACAAACAAATTTAGTTCACTATTATATAGTGGGTTATATTAAAAGAAAAGATGAAAAATATCTAATTCCTTTTGGCAGATATTAGTATTTCATGCCCAGATATCTGGGATCTAGGCATTAGAGTTTAATATGAATGGTAAAATTGACTTTTAACAGTAGCTTTTGGTAAGAAAGGCTCTGATTTGTGGCATAAAACATTGCTCATGTAGCTATTGCCAGTTTAAAAGCAGGAAAATTGTAAATTTTTTCCAAAAAAGAAAGATGAAAGCATTTTAAAGGAAAAATATGACTGCATGTAGTATTGAAGCTTCATTTGACCTGATGCAGTACTTACGCAGTTAATAGGTGTTAAGAAAGTCTCTAATCATTGGACTAGATGAAAGATGCCATGGTTATAAATTTAAGTTTTGCAAACTGTATATAATTGTTGTTTTTGTCTTTTAGAATATTTGTACATATTTGGTTATTAATATGCCATATTTGAAATGTATGAATCAAGTAGGAAAGAATAGTGAATTGTCACTAATTTTAAAACTGTACATTCAAAGGAACTGTAATTGTGTAACCATACAATTAATGTCTGTAGATGAGCTGATTCGAGAGTTGTAGTGACTGACAGAGCTCTGAACTTAAATATGCTTTTTGTCATACATAAAGATGAGCCACTATTTGCAGGGAATTGCATGCATTTTAAAAAGACACCTCTTTATAGGCTGCTTTCTAGAATTTATAGTGTACTTGCTCTGTTGGAATTTTTGTTTAGTTTTTATAGGAACAACAAAAATGGTACTGAAACATGTCTTACAGGTTTTCTGTTGTCAAATAATGATAATGCAGTATGATGTTTTATATTACCATTCAGAAAAAAATTGATTTTTTTTTCCTAGTAACTTTAGTATTATTATTTTGCTTATCTCTGGCATTCCCAAAGAATATTTGGGTTTGGTTGCACACTGATTCTTTGTAATAAATTTGATTCATTAAAAACTTTTTTTTTTTAAATGACGTGTCTCACAAGCAGCTGACTGACTTATGATCTTTGCAATTGATACTTTTTAAAAAGATACCCTATGGATCGATCACATTGTTTGACTCAGTATGTCTTGTGGACAAAAGTTATAGTTATTTGGTATCTGTAAATATGGCTGTAATATAAATAATCCCATTTACATAGACTATTTCATGCATGGTTTTAAATAAAAATTCTGTAATATTACTGTCTTAAGGATGTGCATTTCTTTCTCTAGTCTTTAATTTCCCTGTGTTATACAATATAAAGGCCTTTAAATAGCTAATAAACTTTAAATTGGAATTTTTGAGAACAGGCTTCCTATACCTTTTGTCAAGTTCACTAGGATAAGTTTATTAAATTCTGAAGATACAGAAGTTTAATCAATACTGTTGCTTATTTAGAATCTTTTATGCTAAAAATGCTAATCTTTATGACTATTTTTTCATGTTATTTTGTGGGATCAGTGAACATAGTATAACCAATTTGGATATTATAGGATCATCATGAGAGTGATGAACATGGGAACAGCAGTAAATAAATCCACTTTTCTAGAAGCCATTAAACGTGTGGGAACAAACACCTTAGCATCTCTGTCAGCATCAGTTAGCTACCCACATATATTCTGATTTCTAATTTATAATCTCTTGAGAATTTGGTGAAAACTAAGACTTTTTCCTGGAAAAATATACCTATGCATTTTAAGTTTAAAGTTATTAAAAAGTTTTTTTTAACAGGAAAAATTTAACTTCCAAGTTGAATAATTTACAGTCTGCATTTGATTTCAGTTTCACTTCTACATCCCAAATTACAAGATCCTTAGTGAGTTTTTTCCAAGTGAGCTTACGTATCTTGTCTTTTCTAAGTTCTCTCATAATCCATTAAGCAAGTGTGTATATGTGTGTGGCTGTGAGTGTGTGTGTGTGTGTGTGTGTGTGTAAAACTATGAGACTATGATGCATCCAAAGGCAGAGTCTTTTTCTTATCCTTAAGATACTTTTGTGGGAGACAAGCCAGGGAAAGAAATACAAATTCAGAAGAGAAATTTGCATCTCAATGTCAAGAACTAAGGAGACTTCCAGATAGTGCTTTGAACTTGATTTTCACAAGAGTTTGGAGATTCATTGGAGAAGAGAGAGAGGTAAATGAGACAAATGCAGGAAATGACATGAACCAAGGCTATTAATAGTACTTGGGGGAGAAACATGGGTGACTCAGTATCGTAGCATGTGGATAGCACTACATCTTTTATCTTCTACCTCCCTAACTGGCAATATTTTTAGGAGTAATATGTTGAGAAACATCCTCAGCCAGTTTAGGGCTTGGCAGGAGAGGGTGTAATGACTGTTAGTGGTGTCTACCTCAGGGAGGGATATATCTTAAAGAATGAGCCCTGAAACAGCAGACTGCATGCCCAATGCTGCAATCTTAGTACCTAGATGTGTGCCTGGTATATAGGAACTCATAAAATGCAGTTAAAATGAATAAACGAATGTATACCAATCTTGGGATCATTGGTTATTGGAGAAAGTCATGTTCTGAGCCAGAGTTTTATCTTTGAATACTAATGAATTATTGACTATCATAGTTCTAAAATTAGCTATATAGTATATGTGGCATTAATAACACTTAATGAGAATGGACATACAACCTTTTAAAAAGCCAGGCAATCCCTGTTTGCAAAGGACCAAATAGTGCTATAGTTTGCTATTTTGCTAAGGAGTTCCTCCAAGTATCACAGACCACAATCTTTTAACTTTGTTAATCAAATATCCTTTCTATCCCTTCTTACATTATCTGGAAGAGAGAATTTCCTCAAATTCCTCTAACCTTTAATGTTAACCTCAGCATTACCAGTTTTGCATTGAATGTGATGTCAGTGAGAAATCAACTTCAGTCACTGAGTTCTCCATGGTCCCTCTGAGATTAGGTCTAGGCACAAGGTTGTAGATAAGTTATAATCAGACTGTTGGGTTTTTGATTTTCCTGCTAGTGGCCTGGATTTGACCTTGAGAGGAGAGGTTGTCTTATACGTAGTATGTGACACATGGCAGACATTCAATAAATAATTATTAAATGAAATTTAATTTTATGGCTACCTTTTATTTAGTTTATTATTGATTACACACACATATTTCATATAATTGTGTACCTGGCGTTCTCTCACTACTGTGCCATCCATGAATCATTATCTTAATCTCTGTGCCCTTCCCTACCCTGATTTTACCCCCTCCCCCTTTCTTGTTCTATGCTTCAGTTCTGTTGACAGTTTTAAATTTATTTATCCTTTTGTTTGTTTTCCCTATGTCCCACATATGGGTGAGATTATCCAGTATTTCTCTTTTTCTTTCTGGCTTATGGCCATAGGGCTAACATGATTCCTTCTAGGTCCATCCATGTTATCACACATTATGGCTACTTTTTAAACTAATTTTTTCTTAGCACATTCTATACTCAGTGCATATACATTTTTATTTACATGAAGTATATGATTTAATCCAGAAATACAATCCGTCCTTCAAATATACACCAGGTCTAATTTCACTTTATGTTCTAATCATTTCACCTTTAGAATCTGGGTAGACTCAAACATTCCATGGGAGGCACAATTGCAGGAGTGAGATTAGGCTGTGCTTGCTACCTTTCCTATTTAGCTCTTTGCCATTTAGTTTTACGCTCCCTGTTCCTTCCATCTCCTGCCTATCAGTCTAAGAGGCTGGTGGGATGAACATAGCCAGGCAGCTAGGCCAGCCCCGGAATGTCCTAGATTTAAGGTCCCAGCGTTCAGTGGATATCATTATCCTTTTGACCCTTGTTAATCATGCAAAAATGCCTTGACTTTACCCCAAATATCCTGAACCAGAATTCCAGGACTTTCAGTGCTCCTGATATACATAAGATGATCCTAGTATAGGTTAAGTCAATTCATTAGGAAATGCAGACTTGGGACAGTGATCATGACTGGATGGTAGTTGTATGGTTGTAATAGAATGGGTTTCTGGAATGCACCTGGTGAAGTAGCAAACTGATGAATGCCAACCACATGCCACACATGTTGGATCCCACAGTTATAGAAAATGGCTTTGAAAGGGAGATCAGGAGTCATCAAATCTGATTTTGTTGTTCACAGAAAATATTTTCCTAAGGTCATTCTGTTTTTCAATGCTTAGGTGTATTAGTTTCCTATGGCTATGTACAAATTATCACTAACTTAGTGGCTTAAAGTAAGAGTAGTATCTAAAATTCTGCAGTCATATTTCTGGGGTTTGTTTTGGTTTTGCCAGTTCCTTTTTGTCTTTCTCCTGATCTATTTCACTTAGCATTATCCCTTCCAATTCCACCCATGTTGTTTCAAAGACAAGGATTTGGCCTTTTTTTTTGTCCTGAGTAGTATTCCATTATCTATATATATATACACCATATTTTCTTAATCTACTGCTCTGTTGTTGAGCATTTAGATTGTTTCCATAACTTGATTACTGTAAATACTGCTGCAATGAACTTAACTAGAGCATGTTAATCTCTATCATTCTAATTTTAGTATTTGTGCTATTGACACCAACTCCCTGCCATTCTTATGAAGGCTCTAAATCAATAAAGAAACTTCTCCAAAAAATGGAGTTTCATTCATTCGTTCGTTCGTTCGTTCGTTTGTTTATATATGTGTTTCACATCTTTGTAATTCCCTGGGGATCACTCACCACCTTCCCTCTCTGATCCCTCCTATCTTCCCCATCCCCAGTTGTGTTCTTTAGTTTGGTTGTTAGCTTGTTTGGACTTTTTCTCCTGGCATTTTGCTTGTTTTTCCTATTACCCATATATTAGTGAAACCATTTGGTTTCTGTCTTTTTCTTTCTGATTTGTTTCTGCTAATATGATTTCTTCTAAGTTCACTATGTTATCATAAAATCGTCCAATTTGTCATTTTTTATTGATGAGTAATATTACATTGTGTATATATACCACATCTTTTTCATCCATTCATCTGTCTTGGGACTTTTGGGTTGTTTCTTTGTTCTTGCAATTGTAAATAGTACTGCAATAAACATCTGAGTACAGGTATCCCTTTGTATAAGCACTGAAGTCTTCTTTGGGTTGATTCCCAGAAGAGCGATTGCTGGGACAGATGGTAAATGAAAGTACTTGTCTTAGCATTTGTGGTCAGTTATTGTCCATCAATATCCCCCTGCAAATAGGAGAGGAAAGTCTAGATTCTCTATTGTCTCTTTTGAAAATGTCTATGAAAGTGTCCTTGAGTGGGGGAAGGAGATTAGACAGTTTCTCTGATTAGCAACAACACTAGTTCACCAGGCAGTCAGGGTCTAAGTATTACCTCTGCTGTGAAAGACTCAGGAAGATTTGTAGCAAATGTACACCCTTAAGTTTATTAAGATAGCAGATGGTGGAATTTGTTTATGAAAAAATGGAGGTGCTTCAGGAACTGACCAACAAATAGAGTGCTTAGGAAGATGAGAACTGAAGTTAGTTTCTTATGCAGCCTAGAGTCAGATAATGGGCAGAGACTTTAACAGGTATCTGTTTCTTCAGCCCCTCATACATAGCACATACCAATGGTTAGCTGTTCATTTGGGGCCATGATTCATAGAGAACCTGTTCTTTATAAAATTTATTGCTGAATGACTCATTACAAGATGATGATGATGATGATGATGAAGGTAAGTCCTCTGATTTAAAGGGTCATTAGACGAGTGTTCTTTTAAATATCAACTTTTTGAGGTAATGTTTACATAAAATAAAGTTCATATATTTTGATTGTATTAGTTCAATAACCATCACCCATGTAACTATCCCCACAATCAAGATATAGAACATTTTTATCACTCCAGAAAATTCCCTCTTATGTATCTCTTTGAAGTCAATCCTTCTTTAAATAAAATTGCAATGATCAGTCTTTGTGAGGATAGATGTTTGCACTCCATTTTGGTGAATATGTACCCATGTTTATATTTAGCTGGTTCAGATGATAAGTGTATGTTTAAAATAAATTATCAAGCTGTTTTCCAAAATGGTTTTACCAGTTTTCATTCCCAATAGCAACATATAAAACATCGAACTCTTCTCACCTTTCTCAATATTTAATATTGCCAATATTTTAAAATATTAGTTTTTTAAGTGCATGTACAATGGTGTCTTTTTTGCAACTTTAATGTGTAATTCCTGATGACTAATGATGATGAGCATGTCTTCTGCTTATTAGCCATTTACCTATCTTTTTTCTTTGAGTGTCCAAGTGTTTTCCCCATTAAAATCAATTGAATTATTGAGTTGTAAAAATTTTAAAAAATATTCTGGATATATTTGTTAGATATGTATGCATTGTAATATTTCTTTGTGTATGTCTTGCCTTTCTATTATTATCAATTTTGTCCCATTTCTCACCTTTTTTCTAATTACACACATTTAGACCATTTTCTACTGTCCTATAAGGATCTACTTTTTGTCTTCAATGTATATTTCCTCTTTCATAGTTTGAATAATTTCTATAGATGTCTTCCTTTGTTTAAGTTTACTACTGACTTTCTTTTTTTAATCTCTTATCTACTGTGAATTGTTTTTGTCATTGTAGTTTTCAGTCTAGAGTTTCCAGGTAGCTCTAACTATAGCTTGCATTTCTCTGTTGTGATTTACTATCTTCTTGTAAGTCCATATTTTCTTAATTTCTTGTGTATATATATGTCTATATGTATGTATGTATACACACATAATTTAATTCTTTGAACCATATTTATAGTGGCTGCTTTAAAATTCTTGTCTTTTAAATCCTTTGTCTCAGTAATGTTGGGAGTGATATTTTACATTGATGATGTACTGCATTTGCCTGTGTTTTCTAGCAATTTTTAGAAATTGTATATTTTTTTATGTTTTGACATGGTATTTCATTTATTCCTCACAGCCCAGAGATAATCACTATTATTTATATTTGACAATTTAACAGTTACAGAAAGGTATCTAAGCAAAGTAATGAAATAATTTCTATAGTAAAAATCCTGAATAGTTCTAAAGTCTCTAAAAAGAACAAACGCTAATTTTAGAAGGCCAGTATCCACAAAGTCTTCAAACAATGATGCATAACTCAAGAATTTTATATACAGCCCAACTATCACTCACACATAAAGGCAATTGAAAAATACTTGGAAACTCAGATAACAAAATTTACATAAGTCTTTAAGAAATTACTATAAGATAAACTTGATCCAACTAATAATGAATACATTTTTATTTTATTTTATTTTGTTTTTTTTACAAGTTTTAAAACTTTAAGACAACATGAAATTTAGATACAACTATAGAAGTAACAAATGGTATGTTCTCCAGTATCTTAGTTAGGATACCTAGTTTTTTAAAAATAATTTTTGAAATTTTTTTGTGCGAAGAAAGCAAGTTACATAGATAGGTATACATATTACAATACCATAATTATGAAATTATAACCATGCAAAATAATATTTACTGATGTGTGATTTAAGAGTTTCAGATACATCTGGCATGGCAAACATCAAATCCAGTGTACTAATTATTATTTCTGGGAATGTATAATGGAGAATAGAATAGAAGAGATATTCACAGAGAATGTTAACTATCTCTGTGATGGTTGTTCTTTTTTTAAATTTAAATTTAAAAAAATTTGCATATATGTGTATTTATATTTATATTACATTATTGCATTATTGTGTACCCTGGGGCCTTCTTACTTCGCTAACACCTGTTAA
>PVHY01023009.1:0-21602 GCA_004024945.1 Uropsilus gracilis | reverse complement strand
CTGGGCACCTGCCCCCATTCTGACCTCCTGCTCACTGGATCCTCCCTTCTCTCTGCAGAGCCACTCTCAAGAATGGACAGGAAACTTGTCTCAACCCTGCGGCCCCCATGGTTAAGAAAATCATTGAAAAGATGCTCAAAAAGTGAGTTCTGGGTTGATTCACAGGTGACTGGAACAGTTGGTCTCACGTGCTGGCACCTGCTCCTGAATATACTATTTGGGAAACTCGGGGTTCATTGAAGGAATGCAAATCTTTATAGATCAAAGCTGAATTCACTATTAAGGTCATTATCTGCTCTGGTGACAGAAGGATTTTTCCAGTACCCTTCACCCCCATTTCTGAAGCTATCCCCATTTAAATGGATGTTGGTAAAGCTACCTTTATTAGAATTCTCATGGGTGTTGGGTAAAAAGCTTTCTACCTGTTAGAACACACACACACATACACACATACACATTCTTTTCAGTTCCTTCTATATTTCATATGTAGAAGCCTTGCTTTTCTAGAACACACAGGCCCTACAGCTTAATGGTGAAGCTGGGACTTTTTGCAGTAACTCAAGGACAATTACTTGTTTTATCTCAGTTCAGTAAAAAAAGGGAAACAACAGTAATTACTGTAGAGTCACTAGGCGACCAAGCAAGGCCCTATGTGACATGATCTGAGAAAAACAGGTTCTAGCTGTATGTTGTCAATAATTCAGTCTAGAGATCACTGATCCCATCCACATTCCTAAATAAGAGAATCTGAGAGCCCAGAGTCTCTCCCATGCAGAATAGGCAGCATCACTTGGTGCCAGGATGGAGGAGATTCAGAAAATTCTGGAACTCAGAGGGCTGGAAAGGAGCGTGGTAGCTGGCTCTTCTGAGCAGCTACTCAACACTGTCTTCTTCTTTTACAGGGGCAACTCCAAGTGATA
This sequence comes from Uropsilus gracilis, assembly GCA_004024945.1. Taxonomy (NCBI): domain Eukaryota; kingdom Metazoa; phylum Chordata; class Mammalia; order Eulipotyphla; family Talpidae; genus Uropsilus; species Uropsilus gracilis. The sequence goes on along the minus strand of PVHY01023009.1, from coordinate 20,682 downwards.
AGAAGAAGGATTAAGTAAATCTGTGGCTGTAACAGAAACAGGTCCTGCCTTTAAGGAATCAAAGAGGAAAAAGAGGAATAATGGGCCTTGGGGGCTCCCTGCATTGGGGTTATTATGTTAGACCATCTCTTAGAGTTGTTTATTTATTTATTTATTTATTAGTTGGTTGTCAAAGATTCTCTGTTAGTATTTTACATGTGAAATAATTAATGATGTAAATGGATCTACTTGAATACTGTACTGTTATTTTTATGAATATTTTATGCCAAACCCAAATTAATTTCTCCCTGAATCTCCTTTAATTTGGTGGCAAAAAAGGTTTACAAGTATTCTCCAGTTATTAAATTGATATTGCCAAAGAACCCACAGCATGCTAACCACTGTACCAGAGGATAGGGCAGCCATACAAGTGAGGCCATTATCAGAGCAGGGCACTGAATCTATAATTTTATAACTGTTTAAAGGATATCAGTTGTTATTTATTGAATGTTTTTATAGTGTGTTTTTATAGTTATGTTGATACATAACTCACACTGAAGTTTTAGGAACAACAATGTTCTAAATATCCTTTGGACATTTTATGTCTTTCTTGTAAGGCACAATGCCTTGTTTAAGATTAAATATAAACCGTTTCTCTATGTCCTAGAACAGAAAGGTCTATTTCTTGCTGTTTTTGCAAAGAACATAAAAATAAAGTATTTTAAAATGAAGAATATTTGTTTCTTTCTTTCTTTCTTTCTTTTTTTTTTTTGGAGAAAAAGGCTACCTTTAGTTGATAATATGATGAGTTACACAGTGTTTCTCGACTTTATTTTTCATATCCAATTTGCTATCCAAGCACAACTGTGTGTTGTGCTTAATTTCATCTGTGATAGCTATTCTCCCCATGGTTCTCATTTACCCAGAATGCACTTTCACACATTCTGGTCTGCTCTCCTCTGTATGAGTCATTGACATGGTTGTTTGTAAGGAGCTCCCTGTTACCTTCTTATTCAAGTTTATCTCCCTAAAGGAGCTTGCATTCATATAATTACCTTAGATGGCTTTTATTAAATGACTTCTCACACAACTCTAATCATTTAATGAAATTGATAATAACATTGGGGAAAAGTGATTTTTTTCTTCAGAACTCAGTTTATGACATCAACTCCAACAGAAAAAAATGAATAGCTATTTCTCTTAGAAAAAAAATCGAATTGTTATTTGAGTTCAATGTTCTGACCTTCATAGATAAATACTGAACACTGAGTTTAGATGTTATCTCACACATTTAGAGCAATTTCTCAAATAGGGTGTTTTAATATTTGAGTGCATGAGTTCTCACCCTTCCTAATACAAATTTTATGGAAACTGATAGATTGTTTAGCCTGAGACAACCCTTAAACTTGGTGCTCAGCATTGCCACTGGATGACAACACATTCCAGGTTTACAACACACAAAGAGAGTTGGTATACCAGGGCAGGAAAGATCCCCAACATCTAAAAGAAATCACATGCTAAAGCTGAAGAAGCAGAATGGCTGAGCATGTGTGGTGTGAGTGCTTTACCCTCTGATTGCAGACCCACTCAGGAAATCCTGAACCCTTAGGTAAAAGACTTCGGCATAGGCAGTTAGCCTGGGCTAGAAGCCTGAATACTTGGGATCAAGCTCTGGATCTGGATCTGACTTGCTCAGAGTAGCTGGGTAATTTAAGGACTCTAAGTTTAAAGAAATAATTATCATCAGCTTCTTCTATACTTAAAAATTAAAAATGATAGTATTTTCAAAACTTTAATGTTATTAGTTACAAATGAGAAGAAATAGATGAGCTATACAGATGTAAATAAATGCAAGCTATCCTATAAATTCTACAAATGCCAGCATACACTATCTAATCCAAAGGGCAAGGACATTGGAAAATAGCTGAAACTAAGACTCTTAAGAATTAATAAAGTCTTCATATCAAATACCAGTCCTTATAATCACATCTCTTGTGTTCCCTGTATTGGCCACTTAACTCTTGTCCAAACAGAAGTGAAGAATAAAATGGACAAAGAAGATATTTCTACTTCTATGTGGCTAAAGATGAAGGCTTCAAAGAATCAGAAGCAAATACTGGCCCGACCCACTTGACTGTTATCTTTGGCAAGTTTCTTGACCCAATTTCATTTTCCATTCTATAGAGTGAAGATAGTAACAGAATACGCTTTCTGAAATTGTTGCAGGGGCTGAGTGTTATTGATGGCTGCAGAAATCTGCCATTGGCTATTAGGTCAACTCTATGGACATTGTCTTAGCCTCGTTTTTGAATCAAATGGGTTCAGAATGTAATTTTCACATGAAATTTCCCTGAGACTTTGCAAGTTTAAGGCAGTTTCAAATTCAATAGTTATTCAGGAAATGGTGGTCATGAGGTAAAGGAAGTAGGAAAAGAACATAATATTCTACATCAGCACTCTGAGAGCTCATTAGCAGTACACAACGAATATTGATGGGGAGAGCAGGGGAAATATGGTAACAATGATAAGTGGGGGTAATCTAGAATAACAAAGGATGTTATTCTCTTTTTATTGACTATTCATACTACTACTAAGAGAAAAAGATTTCTCTCTTTCTATTTTTTTTTTTTTTTTTGAGACTAAGTCTCACTATTTTTGCCAATGGAACTGCAGGCTCATGTTGCCCGGGGTAGCACAGATTCAAGTAATCCCTAGCCTCAGCTTCCCCGGAAGCCAGGATTACAGGCATGTATCACCATGCCCAGCTATATTTTTTTGGAACTAGGTCTCACTATGTGCCCCCTGCACTTGAACCACAATCCCTGGTCCCAGCCGCAGCTTCCTAGGCTGCCACCTACAGGAATGCACCACCATGCCCGACTCCCTTCTTTACTGTTGATACCCCAATTCTATAACCTCTCCACTTACCTAGAATTCTGCAGTTGCCATAGGTAACATTCAGATGTGCTGACATTTGTTCAACTTGAGCTCCCATGTCTTCTACTTTGCTGCCTGAGAATTTTCTGTGTTTGAAAGTGGAGAGCAGGGCACTGTAGAGAAAATTTGCTCAGTTCACAGGCATGATGGCCTGTGACTTGATGCCAACAGGGGCAACCTTCATTGAGTTAGTGGTTAGTGAATGCATATTCTATTATTCAGTCCCTTGGTTGGACTATTTTTAAATCATTGTCCACATGTTCTATCATTCTGTCATTTATGAGTTTTCCACTGACTGGTTTCCCCACACACACACACCCCTTCTGAGTCATGCTTTTCTACCCTCTCTCATGGGAAGTCATCTTTTATTTGCTTCAGGAAATTTTACATCTTCTATTATTGTCAAGATTTGTTTTTTTCTTCCTTTAGCCTTGGTCTCTGTTCTGTCAGTCATTGAAGTTACTGGAGCAAAAGTGTGATCTTTTTCAGGTTTCTTTTTAAGGTTTGCAGAGTGGGCTAGAGCTTTGAGCCTGAGGACTCGCTTGGCTGTATTACTAAATCATTCCCCTCTGTGTTTCCACCAAAATCCCTGATTGTTCACAATTTCTCTCTACTCTAACAAGTCAGACCTAAATTAGAACACCCCACATGAGGTCTGAGAACTGTTTCACTTAAAGAATTTCTGTCTGACATGATGGAGTTTTGTCTTATGCTTATGTGATTTAGTATTGACCAGAGATCTAATGAAATCTTATGCTTATTCCAGGAACTCTGTTTCTCTCCATGGTTCTTTCCTTTCTACAACACTACTCTATAATGCCTGGTGACTCAGTATCCTTGAATGCACATCCGTGCCTCTTCAATCAGCTAAATATTGAGCTGTGCTTAGGATCTCTGTACCTGCACAGTGGTCCAGAATTGCTCCTGCAAAAAAGGGCAGGAGGTCATGGGCCTAACTTCGTTTCCATTTCTCAGGTACCCTAATAGCTCAATCTCTAAAAGTCTCTGGTTCAATCTCTAAAAACAGTTGCTCCATATATATTTTTTTATTTCATACTCTTGTTTATTTCAGGAGGATAGAACTAATTTCTTTTACTCAAAGATGATTGGAAATGTAAGTTTGGGCACAATTTTGAGAAATATTTTACAAGTTTCTTAGAAACTCTCTTGTAAGATTGTCTTAGTTACCTACAGTAACATTTTATTAATTATACATTATATAGTTCACTACATTCTTGTCTTACCTACTTCCACATTTCTTATTCCCTCACTTCAAGATAAATTCCTATACACCTGTCTTTTGTCAGACTCTGATTTCAAGGGAATCTGAACTTGATCACTTAGATTCCATGAAATTAGATCCCAGAGCTTATTTTAATAAATAGTACAATAGCAGAAAACAAAGAGTGAGAAAAAAAGTGAAAACTAATAGGAGACTGCATATCCATAGTCACGTAGCCATCACAAAAGTATAGCTTAATTTAGACTAGGCTGCCCTAGTTTAGACTAGCCTGGCTTAGACTATCCTACGTTCTTGCTTTCTTATTCTGAAAAACTATGAAAGCAACTCAAACTAAGAAACTGGATTTACATTAGAGAATCATAAATCACCCAAATTGCAGAATTTTCTCTGATTTTCTCTTTCTTCATTGAATTTGAAGTAAAAGATGTGTTGCATGGTCCACTAAGTTAGTCTATAAGCTTCATACCATCTCCCCAGATGTAGCAAAGACCACAACTATTTTTTTATTCTGGTTCATGAACCCAGAAGTCACTAACATGGATTAGGTGATGCAGCAGATGAACTGGGCTCAACTGATTGGTTCATTTGTTGGTCTCTGCTGGGATCACTCATGTGACTGATGTCACCTGGCATCAGGACTGCCTCACTAATAATTCCGGTAGTTGATGAAGAAGAGTTCCACTTTCTTAGTGCAGCAGCAGCATTCCAAGTGGACAAAGTGAAAGTGCCTAGAGTTCTTAGATTCTTGAGTTGGAATGTTCACAATATTTTTCCCTATCCTATTGGCCAAGGCAAGTCATAAGGTCAGGTGAGGTTTGGGATATAGTTTCTTTCTTTTAAAATAAGAAATAGTTAATATGTTTAATCTTTCACAATCATTTAATATGTCTGGGATATATAGATCTTTTTTAGCTATAAGAAAAGCATCCATTGTAAAGTTTTCAGATAAGATTGGAAAATTTGATAGAGCTGTTGGTGCAAAGCAGAACTCAACAAAAGATTATTGCTATTATTACATTATGCTATATAGAGCTCTGTCCGTATGAAAACTGAAACAGGATTACATAAGATTTAGTGAAACAGAAGGTTTAGTTAAGAATGGATGTTTTTCCATGAATTGGTATTTGTGTATGTCCCCATTTGTGTAAAACTCAATTTATAAAACTGTAGAAATTGACAATCTGATTTTTATAAACTATCAAGAGCTAACTATAAGTATATTCTGGGAGAGAGTTAGGATACATTTTAGAAGATATAGAATTAGAGACTGATATTTTATAAAAAAAAAAAGCCCCAGATCTTTTATCATCATGTCTTTAACAAACTTCTTGATAATTATCATAATGTCCTATACCTGTCTGAAGCTTGGGTAGACTAAATTATTTTGAACCTTTCAACATTTGGCTATCTTAGCTTTGTATACTTTCTTAAAATTATAGTATTTGTAAAAATAGTATTTCATGATCTCTGCTTGGCAAAGAAACAAAATAAATTTCAAATGAATCAAATTTCTATCTGAATAGTGCTTCTGAGGTACATGCTTTTTTTTTTAAGACAAGATTTAATTAATCAATAGAATATCACCAAGTCAATAAAATTTTTCTTACTTTGAGACTTCTTTAGCATACCAAGAGCTTGTCTTAGTTCTTTGAGGCTGCTATAAAAACAAAAACAAAACAATAACAACAACAATGCCACAAATCAGTGCCTTATAAGTAACAAAAACTTTTCCTACAGTTTTGGAAGTTGTGAGTCCAAAATCAGGGTGCCAGCATGGCTCAGCAAGGGCTTTTTTGGGGGGTCATAGACCAGTCACTGTATCCTCACAGGAAAGAAGGTGTGAGGAAGCTCTGGAGGTTGATGTATTTTATAAGAGCACTAACCCCAGTCAAGTCCACAACACCCTAGTGACCTACTTTTTCCAACAACCCCACCTCCTAACAACATTGCATTGGGAAATAAGATTGCAACGTGTGAATTTGAGGGACATACAACATTCAAAACAGACACCATTTACAAAGCTGTGCCTCTCTATCCATTCCTCTGTCTTGAATGTTTGTTAACCCTTGGTACAATGAAGTTCCTTTTATTTTTTACAACAACTTCATTGTTACCACCTCCTGGGAGTCTTGCCTCCTTTGCCTTCAGGCCACCTCAAATACACATCTATTCTAATACAGGCAACTAGTAGTTTAATCATCTTCATTTCTGCCTCTGCAAACAAAAACTCATTTCTGTTCCATAAATACCTAGTATCCATCAAAGACCTCGATAATTAAGAGATGTTAACTGAGAATTGGAGAAAAGACATTTTCAACATTATTTAGGCTATATTTTCTTTCAGACTATATCAACTCTTCAGGAATCCTTGGTTCTTCAGGTAAATGAGTGTATGAGTTAAATTGAGCCCCTACCTATCTGTAACACAAACTCAGGTTAGGATCCTAAAATCCAAGCACCTCATTTAGAGACAGGTTTTTCATGAAGATACTTAAATAAAAGTGAGGTCATTGTTATTGGTACTAATCCAATATGACTATCATCCTTATAAAAAAGGAAATTTGGAGATATATATGTATATGGGCCAACACTATGCAAAGTGAACATGACCATCTACTCAAGTCAAGGAGAGAGACTTAGAACAGCTTCTACCCTCAAGCCTGTAAGAAAGTACCAATCCTGCTAGCACCTTGATTTCAGGCTTCCAATTTCCAGAACTGTGATACAAAATATTTCTGTTGTTTAAGTCACTTAGTCTGCAGTATTTTGTTATGGCCCCTCTGGAAAACTAATATAAATGCTTTGATGTTTAATTTTTATTTTTTTAATTTTTTTTCCAACCAATATCTGCTTTATTATTTTTTTTACGTCATTTCAGTCTCTGGGGGTCACCCATCACCTCCCCTTCCTGTCCGCTCCACCTGGTCCCTCTCTCCCCTTGTGTAGTTTCATTTGGTTGATCATATATTAGTGAAACCATTTGGTTTCTTTCCCTTTCTAGCTGGCTCATTTCTGCTAGAATGATTTCTTCTAGGTACATGCAGGTTTCCATAAATTCATCAAATTTGTCATTTTTAATTGATGAGTAATACTCCATTGATGTTTAATTTTTAATGCAAAAAATGTAGTCAGTATGGAATAAAGTTACTGAAAATTTGTTTAAGGAAAAGAAATTGAAGCTCATAGTTCACTGTTAATTCGGTTTCATGTTCATTGATCTCTCCACCTTCAAACCACAGTGAATGGTGATTTTTTTTTTCTTAACAAGATGATGGTTATTACAGTTGGCATTTAAGTTTCCTGGTCATTACCCATGCTTTAAGTAGAGTTTGACATAGTTTGCGAAGACTTTGTGGGGTTATGCTAATAGGCATAAAAGTCAAAGAGCAAATACTTGCTGAGGGAAAGTCTGGTAATTTCCTACATTGTACAAACATGATCTTTGAGAAGATGTATATATAGATTTTCTTAAGATTCCATTAACTGAAACTGACATATTACACAACTCTCCCTGCCATCTAGGAAGTGATACATTTTATTTTCTCTGTTTAATACATCCATCTCATCTTGCCCCAAACCAACCAAATAATGTAAAACTTGAAAAACATATCCAGCTTCCTTATTGACTTGTAAGTTAAAAACATGTCACTTGATAAGTTACTCCTTTTATTTGTCAGTGGGGGGTATAAAAACAACAAAAAATTCTCAGGGTTACAAAGAGTAAGTACATAAAAGAAGGCTGTGATGCCATTCCACTACTCAGTCAAAGATTAAGATCAAGCCCAGATATGGCCACTAAGATCTCATACCTCCTTCTGACTATCCTTGGCCTGAGCAACTTTGGTAAGTCAACTGTGACCCTTAGCTTTTCTTCCTAGACCCTGAAAAACTTCAGAAAATATTCCTGTTCTTATGAGATTATATTTAAGATTCAACAAAAGGTAGAAACTGAAAGCTAACATTTGAGCAGAATATATATTTTTTGTTCAAATTAGATTTTAACAATCTACTTAACTTTCTAAAAATATCTGATTATGGAGTAAGTGCTTTTTTATTAGAGAAGCTAGCAGGAAGAAGGCTACAAAAAAGTTAAGGGTATTAGGGCAGATAGAAATCATTATTTTTAACAGATAAATTCACATAAAGTTTTTATGACTTCTCATAGAAAGAACTCAAGTTGGTTGGTTTTACCATTAAATGTTTATTTTATTAAAATAAATTACTTTAATTGAGTTAATATTAAGGTCTTCTCTGTCAGTATAGTCACCAACAGATTAAGACAATAGTCAATTGTGTTTCTTTCCCTTTTGTCCTTATCCTTCCCCCATCTTTCATCTATGGATGCTTCCATTCTACAGTCAACTTTCAATGGTTAGCTTTCTTTTAAGCTTTCTTTTTTTAAGCTTTCTTTATCTGAAACTTAATTTAGTTTATCTACATTGCATATATTAGTGACATCATTTGGTATTTTATCTTTCTCCTGATTATTTCACTTAGCATCATCCCTTCCAGAACCTTCCCTCTTGTCACAAATGGCATGGGTTTATCTGTTTTGATAACTGAGTAATATTTCATTATGTAGATATGTTTCATATTGATCATGTATATTTCTCAGCAATGAATTCTTGGCCTAGTGCACCTACCAATTTCTCAAACATTAGATACTCATAACCATTCATTAATCATAACAATAATAGATGATTAGATTTGTACAAATGGTTCCTTCAATATTTCTGTTAGTGATTATCTTGTGAATCGATTGTTCTGCTACACTGATTTCAAATTTAAGGTAAAGAATTAAGATCATGATTCTCTTTTTTACTCATATTTTTTCCATTTTTTTCCCACACAGCTGTTATCTGTGAGGGCCAAGAGTTGCGATGTCAATGTATTCAGACACATTCTGATTTTATTCCCCCCAAATTCATTACAAGTGTCCAACTGATACTGGAAGGTGCATACTGCAACAGAAAAGAAATCATGTAAGTAGTAAAGATATGATGGAGATTGGAAAGCTCTACTACTGGACTTTCAAAGCTAGTCTTTGTCTATGAAATATGCTAGATTGAGCATATAGGAGACTAGGGCTCTGTGTGTTATTCTTACATAGTATGGGAAGACAATTAGCCAAGTGTGCTATTATTTAAGGAAACATTACTTTCCTTCTCCAAAAAAATCAAAAGTCTCAAATGGAAATAGGGTTGGTTGTGAATTGTTCTGAGTAAACTCAAATCATTGAACATGTAAAATAAGTCATGACTCATGGTCCTCAGTGTGAATATATGGGTAATTCCTGATGGTTTAGAAGTTTCTCTATTATGCCATATATACTCAGATAATACAAATTCCATATGGCCTAGTGGTTCTAGAAGCTGACTTGATAACTTGTTTTGAAATAACAGATGGGAATATAAATCATAAAGACTGAGGGAAAATACATCTGAATTTTACTGATTTTTTTTCTGTGAACTGTACCATACATATTTAAAGTATTCATTGCTAAGTACTGAATACTATAAATCTGTGACTTAAAATGAACCCATTTATACTCAAAGTTCTGTTAAGTCAATAGTTTGATTTGATGGGGTTCTTTGCTTAAGGGTTACATAAGACTAATTTTGGCTGGGCTAAAGTCTCATTTGGAGACTAGAAAACAATCTACTTCAAGATTTTATTGTTGGTTGAGTGCAGTTCTCTGCAATTACAGGATCATGGTATCTGGATTCTCATTGTCTGTTGGTTCAGGGCCATTCTCAGCTTCCATAGAGAGGCAGTTGCCAGTTTCTTTCATAACTCTACTCAGCAGTTGAGAATATGCTGGTGGTTGAATTGAGAGTGTTTCAAATTTCTCTTTTCTTCCTTTTCTTCTCCCTGTCATATAATTTTCTGCTTGGGCCAAACTTCATTGGATCCACCTGAATAACCCCTGTTTAAATTAATTTAGATAATTTATTAGTAACATTAATTATGTGTACAAAATCACACTTGCCATGTAATGTTATATAACCATGTGTTTAATATCTCATCAAGTTCAGAATTCTGACAATTAGGGAGGGAAAATTGGCAGGTGCTCTCATGATTCTACTTAGCATGCTACAAAGAGAAAATATCTTATGCTTTTTATGAACACAGAGTGTTTAGATATATATGTGGTTTAATCTATACATGGTAATTGGTATATATTGGTAATAAATCAATACCCATTCACTTCCTATCCAGGTCAAAATCTAGAATCTAATTAGCCCATCAGAAGCTTACATGTGTAAAATGTCTGTTACAGCTGAATTATGTCCTGAAATTTATATGGAAAAGCCCTAACCCTCAAGAATTCAGAATGTAACTGTATAGGGGCTTTAGAGATAATTAAGGTTAAATGAAGTCATTAGGCTGGACCCTATTCTAATATGACTAATATTCTTACAAGGGAGAAAGATTAGCAGTGTACCCAAAAAGCAAAAAGGCACTATGAGGACACAGCAGGAATGTAGCCACTATGAGAACTCTCAAAACAAACCAAAGCTACCAAAGCTAGAATCTAGCCTCAGTCATTGTGTGACAAGTGTATTATTGTATAACCCATGCAGTCTGTACCAAAATAATACACCTCCCAGATCTTATACTACCTGATTCAATAAATAAACTCTACTTTGAACTATTGTTTTTTGCTTTTTAATAAAGATCTTACCACCTGCATATGAAATCTTAAACAATTACTTATTTTATTTTGAACTATATGTGTCCGCCCTACCCCAGTTCAGGTGTTGAAATCCTAATACCTCTTGTGACTGTATCAGGAAGTAGGACTTTTTAGAAGTGATTAAGTCATGATGGTAGAGTCCTCATAAAAGGAATTAGCATTCTTATAAAAGCGACCCTAAAGAGTACTCTAGGGTCTAGTAGTAATAGTAATAGTAGGCACCCTTAACTTGCTTCTGCATTCAAAGGAAATACTTTCACTTTTTGTGACTGTGCTTATGTTGGTAAGCATTGCTTAAAATTGGTAATTTGCTTAAAAAGTATTATAATATCATTATCATACTTTGATTATCATTTCATTGTTTATATTGTTATATAGTGAACTTCAAAGAGGTAGAACTTTGCAGTTCTGTGACGTACATTTGAAAACTAAAGAATTAAATTGAATAAGCAATTTGTGTAACTTTGCCCTCTTTCAATAATAAAGCTTTAATAAAGTCCAAAAACTGCAAAAATCTTAACTCTCAAGAATTTTGTAGCTGTAAAACTAGCAGAGGTACAATGATTAAAATATATAGTAAGTGATTAACAAAGCAGTATGTAATTTTCTACTGTCTGGCACTTTAACTTGTGCATTTTCAGTCCAATAAACACTTAATAAATTAATATCTAAAAAGACTAGAAAATATGTTATCTTTATTTAAAATTTGGCATTACTTACACTGATATGACTAAGTCATAGTCTAATAATTATAGTTTGAGCAATCTGCGTTCATCTTATATGTATGAATTTCATGTTGCAGAAATGTTACTGAGTATATTTGAAGCATTATCAAACTATTAGTAACTACAAGTTAACCAAAACATTCTTTTTATTTTTTCAGAGTCAAATTGAAAGATGGAAAACTAATTTGTTTGGATCCTGAGGCTGAATGGGTGATGACTATTATCAACAAGATTATGGACAGGTATAATTAATTCCAATGATTTCCATATTTATTTTCTCTCTTAATTAAGTATGTATTTAGCAACAGAGACAACGAAATTATAACAAGATTAGAATATTAGTAGGCAGCCTAACCAGAGAATATTAAAGTATGGTCCCAAGATAAGCAGAATTGCCATTGCTTATCCACTTGTTAGAAAATCAGTTTCTTAGGCCTCACCTCAGACTTGCTGACTCAGAAATTCTGGGGATGGACCCAAGAGTCTGTTTTGTAACAAACATTTTCTTGGTGATTCTGATGCTCTCTCAAGTCTGAGAACCATTGGTCTACACTTATTTAACATGGTATCTTAGTTGACCTATATTAGAAATATCTCCACTGAATATGAAAATGTTTTAAAATTGCCAGAAACTATTTCTTACAGAACAATGCAGCAAACACTATGCCAGTTTATGAAAGAAGCATTTCTTCAAAACAATTCCTCCTCTTAAAAAAAATCATTTTCTTCAGAACTTTTCTAGAAACTAAACCCCAAATAGAATTTGCGAATGTGTGTATGAGAAGACATAATAAGTGCAGGTAGGTGATAGACTAACTTCTGTTCTGAAAAAAATAATCTTTTTTTTTTTCAAAAGGTTTAAACTAAAGCTGGGGATAAAAAGGAGATTGTGACCATTTACAATGAGAAACTAAATTTTATGAGGTTTTAAATTTAAAAATAAAAAGGGAAATATACTAGGAATATGTGGAGCTTATGGTTTTTTTGATATCACTAGCAATTGAGTAATAGAATATGGTGAAAAGTGTTGGAGTTTTTCATTCTATAACTATGGTTTACTATTTCAGATTCATAGCTATAAGTTATATCATACTGGTAATTCATTTAATGTTGGGGATTTACATGCTTTAATTTGTCCTTACTTTATGGGAGAAGTGGCAATTATACATGCAAAGTGTTTAATTATGTCTATTATTGATTTTCAAGTTAACAAAGGCACGGCCTTTTCTTTATTCCTTCAGTTCTTTTTTTTCTCACAAGTTATCACATGTAAGTAATCCCATGTACCTGTATAGCTACATTTCACTCTGTTTTTATTATAGTGCCCCTAACTGATGACCACGCAAGGACAGCACATCCTGTGGATATTAAGAGCTCTGGGTTTCATCATGAGTTGGACACCCTCCAGTTTTCTTTAAAAGTAGCATCTTTCTATGCCAATTTAGGACTAGAACAAACTGCTTTCTCTACTCATTCAGGCAGCCTAAGCATTTTCTATAGATTCCACTTCTTTCATACTGCCCCCTACTGTCCTTTACCCACTTAGCTTTCTCACCTACTCTAACAATTGACTGCTATTTTTCTCTCTCCCACTATTTGGCATTACCTTAATGACATCACTATTTTTCTTTGCAAACTTGTCAGCACTTCATTGCTTAAATCTTTGAGTTTCAAAAGCTTTCAAGTCCTCCCCCATTTTAGACACCCACTGTCTTGGATCTAAGCATGAAATAGTTTATCCACAGTCTTTAAAAACAAAATATTTCTTATAAAGGATATTTTTTGCATAATAGGATTTGAAATAAGTATACACTTAGGAAGTAAATAGAATGCCACAGTTACATAATAAAACTAGCCAAGACTTTAAGAATTCATTTCAAATAAAGCAAACTAACAGATAACATCAGCCATAAGAATATGTGATCCAATCTAGGAAATTGTGGAGGGCAGTTGAGAAGGAAAAAGAAGACCACTGAAGTTCAGCAAAGCTCAGATGATGTTTCAGAAAAATGAGATGACAAACACAGAAGTAAACATTCAACCTTTTTCCTGGTAGAATTCCTGATATGTAACACTAAATTAAGGGAATAACATCAATTTTTTTCTTTACTATTTTTGAAGAAAAGCATGTGCTACCAAAATGATTCATTTTGTCATGGTGCCAAAGAGCAGAGTTCTGGAAGCAGGAAGTCCAAGGTCAGGGTAACAGTATAGTCGAATTCTTGGTGTAACCCTCTTTTTGGTTTGCAGATGAATACCTTATTTTGTCTTCACATAACTGAAAAAGACAGCTAGTACTCTGACTTTCTTGCCAGGGTGCTATTCCCATTCACGAGATGACCTTGTTACTTCCTGAAGGCCCAACCTCCAAGTACCATCACAAGGAGATTAAGGATTCAACACTGAATGTTGGAGGACAACAACCAGTTGAAGGGCAACAAGCATTCTGTTTATATCAGGGAGTTGATCAATAGGACAGTCCTCAGGACTTTTGTCATCTGCTGTGTCTTTGCCTCTCTCTGCCTGAGCTTTCTCTCATCTTCTCATTATTTCTGTTTTTCTATTCCATATGACAACTCATTCACAAAAAAGTAACTTTTCCTAAGATTCAATTTCCAATTCCTGGTAAGAAGACCTTATTGATCATATAGATTCAGGTACTCCAACCAGCCATGACCAAGAGACAATGTGTACTATGGAATGAAGAAAAAGAAATGAGTTTTTATAAATTGGGAAGATACTTTCAAAATTCTATCACTGTAAATATGTGTCTCACATGTAAGAGAGAAAAATAAAAGATTGGTAGATGGGGAAAATGTCATTTCCTCTGGAGAAACTATTACTCTTTAAAGAGATGCTCTTTAAAGGACATATTGAAAAGAGTCCTAGGCAAAAAGTTTGGAGGTCTGAATTATTTGATTTGAAGCAAATATCTAAACTTCCCTACACTGTATTGTAAATGTGAAAACACAGCAAAGCAAAACATGTTCATTAACTGATTATCAAAGCTTGATAAGATAATAAAGTTAGTTATTTTTGAAAATAAACATGAAAAATTATAGTATCATACCTATGATTAAAAGTAGAAAATCCCTCCCACTGAGTACTTAACAAAATCAGTTTTATGCTACCTAGTCACATTGTCTAAGCCACATACTATAGAATAAACATTTATTTGTTTGACTAATTTTACAAGAATTTGTAAAATTTTACTTAAGTTTGTAGTTCAAATAAAATTATTCACACATCTTATATTTTTTCAATAGTAATTTTTTAATTAAAAAGATTTCAAAATATAACCCATTGAGCATATTGAGAAAAGTATGAATTCATTTCTGATCCTCCCACTCACTATCTTAATGTGTCAATGTGGAAACATCCTAACAATTGTTAAAACAGGACTTGAAGCAAACAGATTCTGCTTATCCTACCACCTGCCAGTTATGTGACTTTAGTAAGTAACAATTCTGAATTTCAGTTTTTCCTCTGTAAAATGTTGACATTTAATGTTTAGTCTTGAAGGCAATTAAAAAGATTTAAAAAATGAATACCTTGGTAATTTGGTGTCTACTTTGAACCCATATGAATTTCAGTAATGTTTGTTGTATTTTGTAGAAGAATGACATTGAAAAATATTCCATTGCATAAATATACCACAATTTTTTTAAGCTATTCATCTGTTTTGGGACATTTACAAACAAAGGGACAAGAAAAAAGTTAAAACTAACAAACTGAAGCCAGAACTAAAGCATACAGTAATGGAAAGGGAGGTAGGGAGGGAAGGTGAAATCAGGGGAGAGAGAGAGAGAGATGAGCACAAGAGATCAAGATGATGGTTCACGGGTAACAGGGTAATGGGAGAAGCTCGGGGACTACAATGGTGTAAACACACGTACTCAATTTAAAAAAACTAAAAAAGAATGACTTCTATACTTAGACTAGATTACATTAGAATTAGAATACATAGAAGAATGCCTTCCATATTTAGGGATTGCCTTGAATCTGTATATTGCTTTGAGTCAGAAGACCATTTAAAGAATGTTTATTGTTCCAATTCATGAACAGGGAACAACCTACTACTTCTTTGTCTTCTCTTTGATCTTTTTTCACAATGTGTTAAAGTTTTTATATAGGTCCTTCATCTCCTTCATTATGTTTATTCCTAATTTAATTTTTTATGGGAATATAAGTGGTTTGTTTTCTTGAGTTCATTCTCTTCTAGCTTGATGTTTACATATAAGAACACAATTTTTGTGAATTAATTTTATAGCCTGCAACTTCACTGAGTAGATTTAGCCTTTCTATTGGTTTTTCAGTGGATTCTTTAGTTTTTTTATGCTAATGACCATGTTTATTGGTCGTTGATTGAAGATATTTCAATGTCCTGAGGTCCTCAAGGTGCCTAATTCTGATCACCAACCCCACAGAAGTTCTAATAAATAGAATTTATATTAAGTTTTGATTGTCTTTTGCAAGTTGCTTTATTGTATATGTTGAAAAACAAATTCCTATGACTTGTTTCCTTGTTGCCAGGTGTTCTCATTAAAGACTTTAAATCTGATAAATAAAAGCAATTTCTGAGTCAAAGAGTTACTTATATTTTACATTTTTATAAACTGATAAAACATTTTACATTTTGATATACTGATAAAACATTTCCAAAGAATTGGTACTTTAAACTCCCACAATTAGATTACGAAAATGCCTGTTTCCCAAAACCATTGTGATAGTTCTGTGTATACAACTTCGTTTAATCTTTGCCTGGCTGAAAACTCCTTTTTCATTGTTTGAGTGTATTTTGGATGATATGGAACTTCTTTTTGGAAGGCAGACATTTAACATTTGCTATTACTTATTGGTCTTTTCATTACTTATTTGTACACTCTATTTATATACTAAGAAAATAAACATTCTTCTGCAAAACAAAGTGCAAAATTTTATTTTATACTTTCTGTTCATATGTTGATTTTATTTTAATTCTCTTCATGGAAAAGGTTTTGTATAGTTAACTCATTACAATTTTCATTAATGGAAACTGAAACTTATGTTTTACTTCCATGGTATTTTCTCATTCACTCATTTTTATTTTTCAAATTTAGAATTTTTTAGTATAACAAGTCTGATGAGAGGTAGTATCATCTATTTTGAAATGGTTCACATTTGTCCCAACTCCATTTATTTATTCATCCTCTTTCTCCTTTGGTTTAAGTAAACTTTTTGGAATTTATTTAATTTGTATGTGATTTAGACCCCAATTGCCTTCTGTTTCATCAATATCTCTTTTCCTTTATAAGTAACCAACTCAATTTAGAAATTCCTATTCCTTTAAATGCTTTAATATCTATTGATGCTAATTCTATTCTTGTAACTTTTTTAAAAAAAATTTAATGATCTTTCCATAGTCATTTTAAAAACTTATCCTATGGGGTTTCCTTTACTTTAAAAATCTGGTAAATAGAAATTCATTGTGATAAAGAAAAAGAACCCCATCTTCTCCCATCTATTCCTTCCTAAATATATATTCTTTAAATAAGGACTACTGGAAAACAGATTTCTTGATGAAAAGGTCACATACATCATATCAAAGAATAACAGGCATATTCAAAAAAAATCTCTTTAATATAAAGTGTTTTAAAGTAAATTATGTTTCAATGATTTCACCTTTGGGGAAGAATAAAAATTACCTTAAACTTTAAACACAACTATGTGTGAGTGCATAGGTGTATATCATAGGTATATACATATGTGTTTATGTATGCAAATAAGAAACAAAATTAAATATATAGTATTTTGTGTTACACATATTGTGCATATTTTACGTTTTATACAAAAATTCTATACACATGTATAGAAAATATATCTATATCTGCATATCAAGATACTATACACATATATTTTGAAATGTGACCACATAACAGTACATTTTGAGTAGTAGAAGGAAAACATAATTACCTAAATCTTGCTTTGTTAACTCAATTACTGCATCATTTTAGTGTATCTCTTTCCATTCTGCTATCCTATGTATATATTTTTTAGTTATGTGTATAATGGTATCAGTCATCTTTAACGGACATTGCAAAGGGCCTTTTTATTAGATTACAGAAACACTAGCAAAAAGAAACTGTAGGTATTGTGCTACAATACAGTGGAGGGGGTCATAAGAAGTTAGTCATCCCACTCTGGTCCTTTCAGGGAATGGAATGGTACAGAGTATTTTGTATGAGGATATTTAGAGAACTAACCAAGAAATCCATAAAACACTGACATGTGTATTCAGTTACAAAGTAATGCATGACCAATCACTGTCATCCGAGAAAGAACCACAAATTATACTAATAAGTAAAATGAGTATTGCTCCTCTATCTCCATTTCTCTACCCGTGATCTGACCCTGGGAAATACAGATATAGCTGAATGTATAAGGGAGATAGAAAGGCATTACAAAATATGGAAAAAAGAAAAACAGAATAAACTTTGGTGATTTCATTCAGTCTCATGTCTTCAAGTATCATCTACCTGCCAATATATCCCAAACTTATGACTCCACTATTAAGCCCTTCTGAACCCAGACTTGTGTGTCTAACTCGTTAGCTGTATCTCCACTTGATTTCAAATAGGTGTCTCAGAATTAAGATGTTCAATACTGAACTCTTTATTACCCTTGACAATCTGAACTAACTGCTGTTTTCTCCATCCTAACTGATGGTAACTTCATGCTTCCAATTATTTGTCTCAAAACTTTTTTAACTTTAAAACATTTTTTTCTTTGCTCATGTTTTACTTATTCTTTTTGTCAGGAAAACTGATGGAATTTACATTAAAAAACATGTCTGAAATCTGACAAATTCTCACTACTAAAACTCCTACTAACCTGATGTGAGCTTGCATCATCTCTTATCTAGAGATGCCATGATTGCTAAACTGAACTAACTCTGACTTCTACACTTGTCTCCCTAAGCCCCAGAGTATGTTTCAAAATAGCAATCATTGTGGTTTTTTTCTAAACACACACCAGCTGTCACTTCTTGACTGAAAAGTTTCCCATTATTTCCCATCTCACTCAGAGAAAAGTAAAAGTTCTTGCAATGGCCAAAAAGACCTTATGTTATTTGCCCTTCTTCTTCCCCCTATTGCATCACATCTTGATCTACCACAAAGCAAAATACTATAGATTGTGTGGCTTAATCAACAAATTTATACTCTCACAGTTATGAAAGTTGCATCAAATTGCCAGCAAGGTCAGTCTCTGGTGAGGGCTTATGCCCAACTAGCATGCTGAGAACTTATGCCAACTAACATGCTCACTACCTGATGGGCATTGAGGAACACTAATATAACATCAGGTATTTTTGTACTTTGTCTGGGAGAGGTTAGCTTTCAGTTGACTCAGGGAAGAACCTCCTTACTTCTTCAAGTCTTTGTTCAAATAAAAATTGATAATCAAACAGGCAAGAAGAAAAAAGTTCAAATTTGCCTCTCTATATAGGTAAGGAAAGAGGTTTATATTGGTTTAGAAATTTGCATAGAAAGCAAAGGAGTTAAATTTTATTGAATGAGCAGTGAGTTAGGGACAAGGAAACATGGAGTTGACAGGTTTATTAGGTGGTTACAGGGTAGTCTATGCTCAGAGAAGTATGAAAAGACCTTTTTCTTCAGAAATATGGAGTACTAAATTTCCATTAGTGAGTTCACGTCTGAGTACTTGCCCCCCCTGACCCCATGCCCATTCATCCCGCTCACTTCAAAGTTAGTCATGTTTGCACATGCTCAGGGTGTGTCATGGACTGATAATGACGAAGCAAGTGTGAAGTTTAGATAAGGTTTTTGTTTATGTGCTCCAGGATCTAATGATAATTTAGCCCTTTAATCTCAGCTTTAAAGAGTTTCTTGAAACCTGACTTGCACTGCATCTTTACATGTGGGGAAGACAGAAAAATGAGGTCTCTGGTGTCTTTTATTTTTTTTTTATAAAAGTACTAATATTATTCTAATATTATTGGATCGGTGCCCTAGCTTATGGCTTCAATTAACTCTAATTACTTCCATAAGTTTCTATTTCCAAATGAAATTACATTGATAAGAGCTTCAACACAAGAACTGGGCACAGGTTTGGGGTGGGGTGGGAACACAAATATTGTCATTAATACCCTAACACTCACACTTCATCTTATATTAGTTCCTCTTGGTTCATTCCCTTATGTCATATATGTTACAGATACCCCCAAATGTAAGGATTTAGGAGAAAGAATTCACCAGAGAGTTTCAGGCGAGCCAGGGATGGATTTACTAGAGGCTTGTACGTGAAGGAACCACTGTTAAGAATTTTCACTTCATCCCCCAGGGGAGTCAGGGAGACATTTCTAAAGTAGTAGTAGGTCTATGTAATAGGGCAGAGGAGAGCAAGGTCAAGTTGGTTCTGGGTTGGATTATGACTGGCCCCTGCAGACTGGTCACATTGCAACTATGCATGTCACACTTGCAGTCTTCCTTTCCAGGAAAGTGTAAGATAATCAAAAGACAGGATCTGATGTCCTTTCTTTTAGTATGGGGCCTTCAGGCACCATGGTAGTCGAAGTTGTTTGGACAGGGTGAAAGGCAGAGCCATTAATCTGTGATTTAGTTCACCTGTTTAAATAGAGTATTGGGGAAATGCAGTCTGGGATCTAATTTTGTTGTTTAAACTGGTTGATCCAGTTAGTGATCCAATTTCCTTTTTCAAATAAGAAACTCATGTATTACTCACTTGCAATTTCTTTCACTTAGACTGTCTCACATTGGCCTGTTTAATGATTGTTGAGGAAGTCATATATATGCCTGAATTTAGGTCTTCACTCTGGTTGTTTACTATCTGGAACATCCTATTTCAGTTAACCCTGTGAAGAACCTCCTCACTACTTCAAGTCTTTGTTCAGATGTCAATTTCTCAATCCTCCCACAGTAAGTTTATTTACAATTACTGCCTACCCTCACCAGCAGCCTCTTTCCCCTTAGCCTGTTCCTTCCTCTTTTGTTCATACTACTATGATGCATTTTCAAGAGCCTCTATAAAATTTTTCTATTAAGTAGAAATTATCAGCCTAATTTTGCCCCACACTCTCAAAA